>VUQR01019394.1:0-21161 GCA_015108515.1 Hemichromis elongatus
AACATGACATTTCCTGTTCCCACTAGGTGGCGCTGTCAGTTGTGTCAAATATGACAGTTGAAATATGTTCAGGGGAGGAGCCTTATGAATGTCTCCACTTTGGTCCAGATTGGACAATGTATGTGGGAATGAGAGGCAATAAGGTTTTCATGGCGAATCATCAAAGTTCGCCATCCTGCCACGCCCACACCATAACCCGAAAACTCAAAAGCTCCGCAATTTAACATCGCCCAGGTGTGTAGTTGAGACTGACCAAGTATGAAGCCGATCCAAATAAATCCCTAGGAGGAGTTCGTAAAAGTACAAGGCGTGGAAATGGCAAAATCAGGGCCAAAATGCCACCTTCACTTCAAAATGGCGGACTTCCTGTTGGGTTTACGTCAATGTGCCCGCTGACTTTTTTGTTCGCCTTGGCATGATAGACATGTGTGCCAACTTTGATACATCTAGCTCAAACTATGTGGCTGTAGGACTTCATTTAAGGAGGCATAGGTGGTGCCCTGGAGCCATTTTGCCCATCTGTGAAACCATTAAAATACAAAATTTTTTACCAGACCTGACATGTGTGCAAAATTTCATGAGTTTCTGAGCATGTTGAAGCCCTCAAAAAGGCACTTGTTTTGCCTGAACAATAAGAAGAAGAAGAAGAAGAAGAAGAAACGGAACAGATACAATAGGGCCTTCACACTCTCAGTGCTCGGGCCCTAATAATAATAATAATAACATGTTTCTTATCAGGCCTTTAAAATGAGATAAACACAGTTACAGATGACCAACAACAATCATTTATATAACAAATACTAAACCAAACGACAGAGTGGTTAAATAGTACACCGTCACTGCTTAGCAGTGGAATTAGCAGTGGAAGTACCAGCCACGTGCAACTAATCAAATGAACTTATATTCTCTATTCTGTAACAACATTTAACCACATTTATAATTGGAAAAAAAAAATGTCTGTTTGAAGGTCTGGAGCATTCAGGTATGAGTCAACTCAATGTCAAGGAAAAAAGACATTAGCAATTACTGCCAAAATATTTTAGAGTCTAATATGTGGCTATCTATCTGTCTGACCTCTAATGGGTGGCCAAAATTGATTCATACAACAGGACCATGATCTCAACACAACAGCAACTATACAACAGAATGGCCAAGAGACCAAGAAGCAAAGAAATCGGTGTTGTAATGGCCCAGTTGAAGTTCAGACCTGAAATGCTGTGCATGGACCTTAAGATAGCAGAAGCCAAAAGTTCAAAAAGTTCATTTAGATAATAACACGGTGTAGTATGTCATGTGTTGTATTTAAATAACCTTAGAACCAGATGATGAGCAGATGATTGTCTTGTTGTTTAATATTACCTGATTTAAAAATGTCTGAATTGAAAGAGGGTTTACTTTTTCTTTCTTCTTACTTCTTGACTGGATGAGATTTCTAGATAAAAGAAAAGATTACTTATTCCTGACATGCAGCCTCTAATGAGTCTTTCAGTAAACACAAAACCAACAAAATCTCACCCAAAAATCACTTTCCAAATGCAACTGCGCTCTTGCTGTAACAGCATAGCACAGTTCATCAATCAACTATAAATGAGCTGGGTTAATTAATAAGCAGCCAAAGGGTATCTATAAACATTAATATTCTTCACTATAACTACTGCATCCAGGCAGTCAATTGGAAAGTGGTGAGATAGATGTATTGTAGCTGCCTAGGGGTTGTCAGGGGGAAAATGCAAGGCAGAAGTGAGGTTAAGTGCCCTGGGATATTCTGCAACCTCAACCTTGGGTAGTTAATTGAGGAGAAAACACAAGTGTGCTTAACAGTTTCTAGTCTCACATGTGACTATTGTCCCCAAACAAATTAAACCCTAAAGGTATTTTTTTCATGCAGCTTACCAGTTATTTTCAGATTAGGCAGCGCATGTCAGTCACAGTAAATTCACCAGATAATTACCTGCAATTCTCATATGCATGTAATCAGACATCACTTGGATTTTGTCATGTCTAATTACAAGCTGGTTAAAAAAAACTTATCCAATTATGTCTTATAGTTGAGGTCTTACATGTGTCTAGGTAGCAGCATTAAATCAGTGAAACTGGGTAAAGACGGTAGAAACAAATTTCTTCTACTCATTGCTTTGTCTGAAACTTTTATGTTAACATTTTGTCCAACTGGATCTTGATCACATTGTAAATTCATAGAGATAAGAACTGAATCCTTTACTATTTTGACTGAAGTTAAATGCAATTAGACATGAATTATTTGGCTTGATTAGAGTAATACCTCAGGTTAGCCAGGGGGTGCATAATGATTTAATTTGAAAGGTAAAAGAGAAAAATAATAATAATATCATTAATGAGCACACACACACACACCTACACCACACTATCACAATGGTTTGTTTTCAAATAGGTGGTTGATTTCATTTAAGCACTCCACTTTCATTCATATAATACAGATTTAGCATTTGATGAGATACTAAATGACAGGCACCTGTCTGAGTTTGGGTGGTTCTTTTTTCATCTCCCATTTGATGCAGTAGTTGATGTGACAAAAATCACTAGCAACATTGTTTAAAAATTTCCTTTTTTTTTTAAACCTCGTCTCTGTTTTATTACAAAAGGAAGTAGAAAGTTGATCTTGTAAGAAAGCCTTCTGGGTCGCTTAATTTAATCAATAGTAGTTGATTAAAAACCTTGCTGTCTTATCTCATATCCTGCACTTCTTATGATTGCCTTTGGGAACTGAAACCATATCTCCATATTTTCAGAATCTCAGAGGGTGGATAATACAGTAGATAAACAGCAATATTTTGAAGTAAATTCTAATTGAATATCAATGTTATAAATAATAAAATAGCAAATTGACTAGATAGTTGCATTATGGATTATTTTAAATAATTGCATTCTATATTAGGCAGTGGGTGTCTTTCCTGTTTATGAAAATAAATGCTATTGATTCACCCTAAATGGATTATATTAACCTAAATGATAAACGTAGAGAGATGAAGCAGATTATATATGACAGATTCATAATTTATTGCTAATGAACAAACAGCCAGATGTCAGTGTAGCTGACCTTAAATGTGTAAAAATAAAAGTCACATAAGTTTATTTGTTTTTAAATAAATACAACTGAGTGCTAAAGTATTCATGCCCCTTCCCTGAGTAAGAATTTTTTTTCTTTCATTCAGACTCTCTTTTTCCGTGACATTGAGTTATTTAATATTATCTCTAAAGTGCTGCTGTTGATTTAACTTACCCTGCCAATATTTTTCCAAATATCACAATTTCAGATGTACATGTTATGCACAACATGATAGGGCTGTATGTAAAGACTAATAAAATAGCCTAAAAGTAAGATTTGTTTGAAGTTACATATTTTCAAAGGGAAGCTCTGTGACTACTTTTTTTTTATATGGTAAACAAAATCCAAAAAATAAGGTAACACCATCAGTAGTTTTACATTTCCTACTGTTTTTTGCTCAGAGCGTTATTCGGGTCAAATAATCGAAACATAAACCTTAATGTGGAAAATGACTTCTTTCATTTTGCTACATTTTAGCACTTCAGCTGGAAAAACAAAAATGTGCCTTCATGGGCTTTTTAAAACAACTGATTACTAAGTGCAGTAGTTAGTAGTCATAGCATTTGGGGCGATTATGTGGGATTGAGTCAACATACTAGAGTCACCAGGTTCATCATAATTAAAAATAAAATATGTCCGTCAGGGTGACAGTGTGCCTTACTGATGTGTTTTTAATAGATTAGCACAAAAATAGAAGTACAATAAGCTACATTAGGCTTTGGCTACTGAAGAAATACTTGTATTTTTTTTTAGATAAGTGATGATGATGATGCTGATCATTATTATTAACTTAAAAAAAACAGTGGTACCACTGATATCTCTTTTCATATTTCTCTTCTCTTAATATACCTACTAAATTTAGAATGGGTCTATAATGTTTGTTATTTATAGTTCAAACTATATACCTGTATCCGTTTACACACGTGTCTTCTCCGTCTTGACTGCTCCATAAGCCTCCCTGTTCTCATTAAGCTTTATTTAAAGAACTGGAAACTGTGAGTAGGAAAGAGGATTGCAAGAAGGCAAGCAAAATGAAAAGTGTCATATGTGTAAGTAGCTCAGCATATAATGTGTGATATTTTGCTCAAACTAAAGCCACAAGATGGCATTAGGATTTGACGAGCCTTGTATTTTGACTCTCCCTCATAACCTTTATTTAACCAGATAAAAATAAAACTCTTGGATTAAAAATCTCTTTTACGACAGAAGGCCCACAAGGACAGCAGTGCACATACATACACATAAATCCATAAGACTGTTAAGTACAGAAAAAGAGTAGAGATAATAAATAAGTAAAGCTTTCAATATTTTGTATTGTTGATTTCTCATGTTAAAGTCATGTGCTATTCTTAAGTTAAGAGTAGAGTTGAGGTTGAGGTTCTAGTATTTTTATTAGTTTGTCTTCCACTTCATGTTTCTCCTTGTTTTCTGTTTTATTTTGAAAGTCTTGTTTCTAAAGATTTAATACCCTAGTAAAAGTAATTGTCCAATGCCAGAAACAAAATGAATTATAATGAATTATGTAAAACTTTTGCTGCCTGAATTAACTGCATTCAAGTTTTAAATGACCTTAAGTGAGACCAGTTGCTCATTTTTTGTTGCTTCTGTAGCTGATTCCAGAGGAAGGAGCACATTTGCTCTTTTTCTGGTGGAACAAGAAAATGTAAACTAATGTGAGTGTATGAAGATGCAAAAGGGAATTTGCTTGTCACATGTCACCACAGTATCTTTGCTGTTCGTAGGACTCCACCCTTCTGGACACAGATCTCAGATGTTGCCCCTGTAATCTGCTGGAACCACTTGCCCAGTTTGGAGGTAACTATTTAAATTACAATGGGGACCACTATTGCCTCCACCTTCCACATCTTTTTCTATCTCTTCGCTTGGCTCTTGGTATTTCTCAAGCTTCTTGTGTTCCCATATCCTGATTTTGTTATTGTTATCATTACTGTATCTATCACTACAGCCTTTTTCCTCTGCCTGTTTTGACCACTATATCTGGTTGTATACCCTGCATGCTAGCACCTTGCTATTATTTGCCGTATTGTCTGAGGTTTTGCTTGGTGTTGTAGACCCCAGAATGTATCAGTCTTAGATGTTAAAGCTCATTCCTGTACTATCATGGTTAGTGCCTCTGTGCTGTCTTTCAGTTTGGCTTTGTTCAACCATTGGTATCCACCATTTCTCCTATCTGTCAGTGGTATATGCTGGGTCTGTCCCTCGATGACGGTTCCTCCTTTTGCTCTTACTCGTTGTTGGGTTTCTGATGCCGAACGTATTCAATTCAATTTTATTTATACAGCGCCAAATCACAACAACCTTTTTCCTCAAAGTAAACCCTGGCTATCACAGTTTTTAAGTGAAATTAGGGGCAGTAACATTATCCTGATCAAATTAAATAACGTCAGTGCAAAGTATGATTTAATTATTTCGTTTCGTTTTTTTTTATCAGTTTCTCTAACTGCCTAAAAAAATGAAATCTCTAAATTAATTTTCCTCAAATGCAACCGGTAATGACCACCTACAAGCAAGGTTTCCCTTTTATTCTGGAAATACTAGATTATACTTTGGCTCAAAAATACATAAGAAGATAATACCTATTAGACATAATTAGTACATTTTTTGAGAATTTTTTAAAATATATTATTACATATTGCAAACATTTAAAAACTTTAAATAGATCGCAAATTTACACAGTAATTTCTCTTGACCTTACAGAAAATTTAACTGAGCCTATCATTAATTGTTTTATTCCAACTATGATGTTGTTAAGGTGTGGTAGCATTTTGTACAGTGGACAATTGACCTGTCATTGTAGGACACAAACTGTGCTGAACTGCTAACATTAATGACAGTTTTGTTCTTCTCATGTATTTCAGAAATGCACGAAAATGTTACAATGAGCCAGCATCCGCAAGCAACTGAGCCAGAGGATACTGGCTGAGCTTTTACACTTATGCTAAATAAATAATTTAATAAATACAATCCAAATGGCTTTTAAAATGTGATTTTTTTTTCTTTAGTAATAAATAGTAAGTAAATTAAGAGAAGTATAGTTCATAGGGTGTAAGCTGATCACTAATGCCAGAGTTTTCTTTTGCTTTAGCTGAGAAGTTGAAGTCATATGAAGAAAAATTTAAAATGATTTAATCCTGTTTACCATTTGTTGACAAGTGGTATTGTTAAAAGGTTTGACAAACCTGTCTCCGTTTGTTAAAGGTGTTATTTTATTGAGGTGCAGGCTCAAGCTGTGGTCACGCTTCAGAAGTTGGTCATTGCTCATGTGAACTATAATGTTAACACAACCATTTATACTAAACCATTTATACCCTTGCTTTAGGTGGATTCCATTCACTGCAATTGACTTTTAAATGATAGTTGTCCCAACAAAAACAAAACAGACGAAAAAATGTCTTTGATCTTTCTCTTTGTAACATTGAAAGTTACAAATTGACTGTTGGACAGTTTGCTTTTTGAAATACACTGCGATCATTCTGCCTCACTGATTTTGACAGACCAGTTCCATATATTCTCCTCACAATGTGCACAGACATATTGTTGTCACAACAACCTTGGTTCAGCAATAAAAAAGTATATAGTTCACATGACTCTGCTGTCCAGGGCATGTCCGTGGAAGACATGGCCAATTGAAGTACTACTGAATCAAACTTAATATGAAACCCATAAAAGTTGTGAAGTTATGTGTTTGCTTCCATTTCCGCTCTGGCCTTGATGTGAATCTTTTTCAAAAATCTTTTAAAGTTGTGCTTAAACTGGATCAGCTTTCATCTTCAACACTGATTTAGGCTTAAATTGACAAAGTTGATGCTTTAAATACCATGTCAAACAGTTCAAACTTTCTACGCAGAAGTGTAGAATATCTTAACTTAATTTATTTATTTATTTATTGTAGTCACAGTGCACAGCAAGAAAAATAATTTTAACCCAAAAACTTGAGTTTAACTTTGGGTTAAGTTAATCTAAACAAATTAAACAGCATATTAGAGTCATTCATATTGTATAAGTAATACAGTTCTCCATGTGTTGATATCATTTGTTCAACAAATGAGATGCCCACTCATCTTCTCGGTGTTCAAACTTTTTCACACAAAAAGAAAAAGTTCATATTTAAATTGGATGCACTTTCATGAAACAAATCTTGTGTGGAAAATGTTACTGAGCAGGACATGAATACAATTTGTGTGTCTAAACACAATAATTAGCTAATTTTTGAATAAACAAAAACGTGTATAGTTTATTATTTCTTATTCTTACAATTAGCTAATTAGAATTGAGAAAACATAAATAAAATTAAAAAAATTAATAAAACACTGCTGTGTACTTACAAAACCTAAATTTAAGAACTTGTACAGGAATGTATTTAGCTTTAGTTTCTGTGTAATGATCAAATTGATACAAGTATCTGTTGAGATTGGGATATTGTACCTACTGTTCAGTTCTTAAATGCTACCCTTGATGATTAAACAATAAGAATAATTTTTTATAGAGAACAAGTAAAAAGAGGCCTTTATATACGTCTTTTGGATGCTGACATTTCACAGTACTTTTGTGTAATATCAGGAGATTCAGTGGGTCAAGTAACACACCACTAAACCTATTAAACCAGATTTAGTTTTAATAGCTCTTCTAATGTTTTGTTTTTTATGTTTGTGTTCCTGGTTGTTAGGTTTGTTAAAGCGGTGCAATGTGCTGGCAGCACAGAGCTTGAGAATGTTCTTTAAATGCAATAAAATGTTAATGCCTGTGTAGGCTAAAATGAACCACCATGGGTCATTCACAATAAGCCTAATCCATTTGAGAAGGCAGCGCTGCACGCTCTCCATTCATAATATACCACACCATTAGTTCTAATGGATGTGGGAAGATATCTGCGCTCCAACAATAATGAAAGAGCTGTTGTGGAAAGATTCAGTCGTTGCAGAACTTGTGAAATAAATTGTAACAATGAAAATCTCTGTGAAGTCTATTTGACTCAACAAATCAATCACCATTTTTAACAGCACAGTAAAGTATCTACAAACACAATAAACCTTTTTGTGCTCTATGAAAATCCAGATGGATCCATAGAATCAAGGCATTAGCAGCAGAAATGAATGTGATGTCACCATCTGTAATGTTACTGGTCCAAATCTTTATATCCACTTCAGAGATATATGAGTGGTTAACATCAAACATGACTGCCACTCTTAAGTACTTTGACTGTGTTGCCCTTGAATAAGACAATTAACCTCCAACTGTTACATTTAAATTTTACTGGCCACTTCCTAGTTGTGTTGTGCATGTCTCGCCTCAGGCCAGAGATAGAAATAACAAGATACTTCCAGGCGACTTAGCTGGATGAATATGTCGGTATGCTCCTTTTCACTGAATATTCAGTGTATGACAAAAAACAAGGTTTTTCAGTAAACTTTGTTTAGAAGATTTGGAAACGTTTTCAGGTAATTAATAATTTATTTCTGCTGAAAATAGTATTTTACTTCTTAGTGTTTAAGAACATAGGAAGCCATAAACAACAACTAATCCTTTATCATGTGACAAGTGAAGGGATGTTTTCACCAATAAGAACCACTCATTCAAGAAAGTTCAGCTTTGACTCTCCCAAAGTTTTCCTCACAGATAAAATGGGTCTGGGCTTTTATTCAATTAGGTTTGAGCACACACACATTTTGCCCAAGTTTGCAGCCACACTAAAGTAAATAAAGGACAGCAGCCTCATGGTGACTTTAAAAGTCAGTTGTTGCTTGTCGATTGCATTTCATAATTTTTTTTCCCTTGGAGACAGTTGCAAGTTGGCTGGTAGTAGTCAATCTTAGACAGCTTATTACAAGTTTGAACGTAACTACCATCTAATTTATAAATGTTGATAGTTCCAACTAGAGATGGACCGATCCGATATTACGTATCGGTATCCATCCTAAATTACTGGATCGGATATCGAAGAGAAATTAAAAATGTAAACCGATTCGAAGTCTCAGGAAATCACCTCACAAAACGCGCTACATGGCGTAACCCAGCTGAGCGCATCGGAGCAGTATGCGTCACGTGATAGAGCGGCTGTTGTCTGCCACACCTGTCAGCGATCTGGTTTAGCATTTGGAGCCTCGCTATGTGCTTCCAAACTGCCGGCATTTCATCTCGAAGAAAACTATCCCAGAGAAGTAAAGCAAATGTGTGAGTTCATCTCTGTATGTTTGTATAGTATTTCCACGTTAAGCCCAATAACCGATATATGGAGCCACAGCTGGACTGGCCATCGGAGTTTCATACTGAGGTGAAAAGGAAGCAATTTGTCCCGTACTTAAGCTAGAATGGAAAAAAAAAGACACAAAGCTGGAGTTATTCTGTGTCTTCACGCTGCACAGCTGCAACTTCTCTCATTCTCTCCCTCTCCTGTTGTTACTTCAATCATGAAACTGATCGGCTTTTCGCTCATTTGTTTATCGCCCACTTTGCGCTAGAAAGAGGAAACCAGCGGATGTCGCGCTAAACAACAGCAGCACATTAAAGCTTGATAAATTGTTGTTAGAATTGATTTAATATTACTTTCTAGTATCAGCTGATGTTTGCTGGAGCCACAGCCGTAAAAGCTGCAGGTCGTGATATCAGTTTGGATATGTGGTGAGAGGGAAACATGAAGATGAAACCAGGAGATGTCCTTACTGAATCATCAGAGCTGAACTGGTGATGGAGACACAGGTTTACCTTTGAAGGGACATAGATGAGTTGAAGGGAAGTTATGAACTGTTTCTGAGAGACAAATAACACGAGGATCCTTTTCTAGGTAGCTGACAGCTGGTAACTGTGCAGGGGCGGATC
Organism: Hemichromis elongatus; assembly: GCA_015108515.1. Taxonomy (NCBI): domain Eukaryota; kingdom Metazoa; phylum Chordata; class Actinopteri; order Cichliformes; family Cichlidae; genus Hemichromis; species Hemichromis elongatus. The sequence goes on from VUQR01019394.1 coordinate 9,923, forward strand.
TAGCAAAGTTTTGCCAGGGGCCCAGGTAGAGCATTAACAGGCAAAGGGGGGCCCAAAGGAATACCTTCTTTTGTTATTTCATTTAAAAAGTCAGACTTTTGATAAATTATCTCAATCTTACAACCAAAGTGGTCATCTGATTAAAATTTACCAAAATCCATTATTGTATTTAGTAAATATTAATTCTAATAACCCTAGTAAGCTACAGTACTTTTTCCTTTGGGAAGGTACCATCTGTGCTGTCTGCAATTCTGTTAAAGAAAAATGTTCAATCTGTTTAATTATTGTACAAAAAACAATTGATTTGTGTGCATTTGTTTTACACATGCATTAAATTAAAGTTGATTATGTTGATTAAGCATCATGAGGTAGAGGGTGGGGGGTAGTTCCCTAATATTTTTGCTGGGAGTTGGCAACCCTATTAGTTAGGTTGTTTAATATTTTTGCTAAGTACTCTTTAAAATACCAGAATAGGGAGGAGGGTGTAGGGTTAAGTTTATTAGATTGATCAGTGTTGCTGAACTATAAAATATTTTGGGTGCAGTGTATTTATTTATTTATTTTTTACATACGGATATAACAGAATAGCTTTACTGTTTTGTTTTTTAAATCTTAAGTATGAACTTGTGCAAAATGCAGCAAGATATTTATAAAGACAGTTTTGTTGATTATAAAATACACCATATTGGATTCATATCGGTATCGGCAGATATCCATATTTATGATATCGGTATCGGACATAAAAAAGTGGTATCGTGCCATCTCTAATTCCAACACACTGTAAGCAAAATGAGCCAATTCACACTGGTGAGTGCATCACTCTGCAATGGGAGATTTGACTCCGGTGATTTCTAGCTTGTTGTATTTTGGTTATATTTCTATATAAAAGAGAGGCTGTCAAGTACTAGTGTAATTTTGCTGTTAAATTGTCCTCTTTCACAACTACTGTATGTCATTATTTGTGGAGGAAATTCACAATTTCTTTTTCAAATCTACGAGGTTCTGGTTGAGTTTGAAAGTGATCACTTAATGTGGATTTTAATGTGTCTTACTCTAGCAACAGGTGACAACAGATTTGGATTTTTCTCCGATTTACATAGTTAATCACTCTATTACTACAAACAGCGAGCTGGCTCCGTCTTATTGCTGTTTTACTGCTATCGTAATGCGCCAGACAACAGGCTGTGAGTCACAGATGAAGCAACCATTTGAAAGGCAAAGAAATTTCAGGTTCATTGCACACGGTTACAACACTCTTGGTTGTGCTGCAGCGTGTGACAGCAGGATTAGAAATGAATTGTGACGGTTTAAGTTGATATAAGGACCTTACACATACGATCTTTATCTTCATAAGTGCTTTAATGAAACATGCTGTTAAGGTTTTGAAGCTCCTGTTAAAATAAACAACACAGTCAATGACAGTCAATTGAAATAGGAATACATTCTCTTATGTCTTAAGTCTTATGTTTTTTATAACCCATCAAGCCACCCTGGCATCCTCTTTTAGTTGTCTAGAGAGTTTTTGTTCAAAGAACATGATGTTTTTGTTATTTCCCCAAATGACTGATGTCTTAGAGTATCTCCAGTTATTTAAAGTGCATGGGATCTAAGTCATCTCTCCTTAAGCTAAGTTTCAAACAGTTTCTCTAGAGAGGGCTATTGGTGTAACTCAAATATAATGTATAGCATGTTGCATTCACAACCAGCCGTTGTGATCTGTGATCAGTCTGAACCCTTTCCATTATTACTGTGTGAAATGTCTAAAGCAATGGAAGTGAGAAGCATACATTTAATGTGGTTGCACTTTACTGGCTTAGATTAATTTAGGTCTTTCAAACATGCTGATGATGACAAAGGATGAAAAATATAGATTCAGCTTTTACTGAGGCTGCGCTGTCCCAATTGCAAACCACAAAGCACTTTGGGAGCCCAGCAGCCTTATTCCTTGACCGTCCCCTGACAACATGAAACTTGTGCCACTGTTACCCCAACCCTCAAAAACACTTTCTTTTAAATCCAACTTTCCCTGATCCCTGACTCTCGTCCTTCTCTTTAAAATGTACTAAGAAAAAAAAAACAGGTCACCAAGCAGTATTTTAATAGTTAATATACACAATTTATTCCCCCTTTTTTTAGTGCAGTACTGAAAATACTGTCATTTTGTATCTAAAGGTCATTTATTTGACTACTCATATTGGTGCCTTTGGTCCATGTCATTTAAACTTCATTATCTTGTTAGATATTCCTGGAAGTCATGGGCACAGGTCAATACTGTACCCTGACACTCTTCACAAATTGTCTGGAATTATGACACTTTCTGTCAAGATTAGATTTTAGAAGGATTCACTTTGTGAATTTCAGGTTGGATTTTTCAGGAGTTTCGATACACACAGAAAGATTTGTGATAACCTTGGTTTGGGTGTCTCCCAAGGGTGTATGACAACATTACAGGACATACAAATTAAATCTTTCATAGGTATATGAAATTGAACTGCATTTGTAACTTTTGTAGCGCTGTCCAAGCTCTTTACATGTTCCTGTCCCCTTTCTTCATCTTTCCCAGTGTGGACTTAGTGGTAAATATTGACCTGGAAATGATCTTTCCTGTCATGAATTCTTTCATGCACAAAATGTTAGAATTACAGCAAGATATTTCCCATTTCCATTACTAGTAATCCAAAAAGATATTCTAAAAGCCATTTTTAGAGATATGAATCTGCCTCAGTGGATATCATGAGTACCAGAGAGCAAATACACCTAAACGTTTGTTTTAACGTATGATGTCATTATGTATGGAAGGAGCAATGGGAAAAAAATGTAAAAAATAATATTTCACCCCCGCGGGTGGTCTATCTTTCAGGTCCTCTACCAGAGGCCGTCCTGCGTTGTATCTTTGCTGTTCCTAGGACTGCGCTTTACTGGACAGGGATCTCAGATGTTCCTTGGATCTGCTGGAGACACTTGCCTTGATTAAGGGTCACTGCACTGTGTGCTCTAATTATCACTCTTGCCTTCACCCTCCACATCTTCTCAAGTCCTTCTCTCAGCCCTTGGTATTTCTCGAGCGTCTCATCTTCCTTCTTCCTGATGCTGATATGTATAGATACATTTATTATTTGTTTTCTGCTGTAAGAGTGACAAAATCAGTCCACGTCCAGCTATATAAATGCATGCCAGAATACCCCATACTGCCTTTGTTGCTGTTGCCACATTAGGTGTATCCAGGAACACACTTTGCCATGATCTCTCTCTCTCTCTCACTCTAGCACACACCGCCAGCCATGCATGTGTGAGTGTGTGTTAAAGTTAGTAAATGCAGTGTCACCAGTGAATTTTAAATGCCAGTATGAGTTGGAATTCACCTTGACTTAGCTTCTTTTCTTTATAAATATTTAATCACCTTAAGCATTGATCTCACTTGTTTTAATATAACGATATATTTTTACAGCTGAGCTGGCTCTGAGTGACACATTGTAAGATCAAACCAATTAACCAAAACATCTCAGTTACATTGTGTTTTCTTTATTTATCTTGAATCCTGAATAAGCTGCAGTGTGAGCACAGACTAATAACAGCAAGACACGACAGCTGTGACATGCAGGGCAAACCAGATTTAAGCACACAAGAATACTAAAAATCTGTGCAGTGGTTTGGGATTGCGAATGAGGCAGAGGGAACAGACTAGCATGTTTCTGAATTCAAATATGAGACAGGAATACTGATTGACTCTTCACACTGCAGTTAAGACTATGCAACTGCACTAAGGAGACTAAACTAAAGTGAGCAGCCCAATCATTAGGCATATATTTTACCATGTTGACAGGAAGAGAGTGACTGGAAAGCAGCCCTCATCTCTGATTCCAAAGTCTGTCTATGTGGCCCAAGAAGCAAGCACAGTTGGGAGTGACTGAAAAGCAGATTATTACTTTCATCCTCCTCCAAAATCTTTGAAGCTATGCAACAGTAGGCACAGTCCTTGAACCTGAGACTCAACAGCCAGCTTTGAAATTAGAGAATTCAGTCTGCTTTGTATTCACACAAGTATCTTGTAGAAGAAATGTAAATTCAGATGCTCAAGACTGCATCGTTATTCAGGTCGACACATTGTTAAAAGCGGCCACATTGATGTAGATAATTGGTTTGCTTTGCAGTTACAGTATTTAAAAGCAACGAATTGCGTCAAAGAACAGCAAAAGGGTTGAATTTTTAACTCCCCTTATCTCAAGGTGGCCAGGCAATAAAAAAAAAATATGGTCCAAGATTTCTGGAGCATCTGAATGATCAAAATCATGGGGGTAAAATCCATACAAGGTTCCTAATGGTTTTGGAAGTCTGAGACGAACTGTGAAATTGCTCTAAATTGTTGTTACAATGACAGATGAATGAAAGGTTTGGACACAGTTGGAAAGAAAGACTTGAATTTAGACTCAGTTACTGCAATAAATATATTATGTTACTACTACTATTTAGAAGGGTTTTTTCCCCTTTTTGTTGCATATTATATATCTCCTGCTATTTTTAACATATGGCAGTTTAAAATAGCTATATTTTATGATAATGTTAGTTTATTAAAATAACTAGAGCTTTAAGTTCAAGATCACATGATCTCCTAATTGCAAACTGAAATATATCAATGAATTTTCAGGTACTTGGTCCAGCTCTTGTAGCTGATCTATATTTTGTTCTGGTGAATAGAGCTTAATGAAACTTCATGGCCTCTCTCTTACATGAGTAAATGAGAAATTAAGCATCAGAGACAGTCTCTCATTTCAGCCTAATTAAAGTTTTAATTGCTTGATGTTGAGCACAGCATCTTGTGAAAAAAGCAGACTCACCATTAGGCACACCAAGAATCAAAAGAAACACTGAAAATACAAACAAAAATATTACACGGCAGCTTTTTTGCATAATTGGTCATGAATAGTCAACTCCCCCAAATTTCTTGACAAAATGAAAGGGGTGGGTCCATGTTTGTAAACACATGCACTTTGGCACCTGTTATGTGCACGTTTATCTGTTATGGTTGAGCAGGGTATGTATAAGACTGCAATACTGAGAAATACAGTAGGTGGACAAAAGACCTCGGAGGCTAATCCTATTAGTTTTGCCATCTCCAGGAATCTACATTTCACATGGCTGGGTTGAAGCTAATGGTTGCTGGGTGTGCATGCCAATCTCATTAGAGCCAGGTGTTGGGATTCAGTTCACTATTCCTTCCTTTTCTTCTTTGGCAGTGTGTATGTGCTGTCTAACACTAAGACCTGACAGTGGTTTGCTACAGTTTCTTCTCATCCTGAGCCCAGTGGACACCTGTTGTGACAATAATTGAAGACTTTCAGATCTTTTGCGATCACTCAGCCTCGTCTCCCTGCAGTTACTGGTCAGTCTGTAAAGGAAAACTGCACAAACTCATTAATGTTTTACATTACAAGTGCATCCTTGAACTTATGGCCTACATTGTGGAGTAAAAGGCTTAAAGAACATTTGCTGTATTTATTAATTTTTATATTATGCTTTTTAGTAAATCAGCAAATTTAGCTTTGAAGCTGATTTATTTTTGGATGGATGGTTACGCAACAATATGGCCATTTTTAAGCGATGTTATTCATTTTGCATCTGTTCTATAATGTATCCTGACAACTGGAACACATGAAGTCTTTGTGGCTTTCATGCAACTAAAACTGTTGTTTAGTTAATTATTAGTATTTTAAATTTAGTGATGGCAGTAAAACCACTGTGACTTATGGATGGGTTGTTTTTTTTAACATATATTAATCTTGAAGTAAACATTTCTAATCCTTTGAAGGAAGGCTAGCACATTTGACTAAAATTCTTCAATGTTGTCTAACCAAAAGTGAATACTGCATTTAAAATTAAATTTCCTCATACAACACTGTAGACTGCACTAATTCCAATCTGTCTTTAAATTTGTACATCTAAGTTTGCCTCAAAGTAATCGTTTGACTAAAATCTTTTTAGCCAAGCCCTAAAATATATATCAGTCTAGTAGCTGCATGCTACTGTACAGGTATCACTTAACTTTGGCAATATCTGTTGTAAATTTCAGATATAAAAAACAATGTTTTCTTGCAAATGAAATGCATAAAAGTAGCAACAATCACATAAAAAAACTCTTCTGACAACAAGAAGATCATGTGTAGATAATTTGGTGCTAGCGTTACTGGTTGCTTAGCCTTTTGTAAATACTGCGTTTAGAGTTTGGAAAAAAGTCGTCTGAGTCTTTAAGTCGAGGAAAGCATGCATGCTACACCACTTCCCTCCTCACCTGTATCTGAACAGAGGACAATGAATTGAATGTGCTAACAGCTATACGTAGACAGCACCAGTTGTCATAGAGATTAACTGTCAATGCAGCTACCATCTGGCACTAAAGTCTGATGTACATCCCTCAGTGACTCCAACTTCCACACGTTTTATTGCGCTACATAAAGGCTACAGTAATTCCTGTACTGGCAAAGGCACTGAGCACATACAGACACATTAGTCCAGTTGCTGAAAGATTCCTCCAACTTCTGCTTGTTTTCATCGTAAGCAGCTGCACATCAAACATAGCCAAAAATAATGGAAATGTGATATGTACATTATTTAACAAATGTTTTTTTATCACCACCTTCCATAAAAACAAGGCAAGACAAATGCTTTAGAAATCTGTCAAAACCTTTTAAAACTAAAATTATATATTGTTATTTATGATACAAACTCAATTCTGTGATTATACCCAAATTTGATGCTGCACAATGGAATTTTCTGAGAAGTCGGAAGTTAAACAATTAGAACATTTAACCACTATTTTCAGGAATGCGAGTAAAAAAGCTGTAATTTAGCATCTTAGTAAAAATAAATGTAAAAATAAAAAAATTGAAAGTATTGTAGTATTTTTGAGCTTTTTCTAAAAAGGCACATTTAAAATTCAAAAACAATTATATTTTATAAATAGAAAAAAAATATATAAAAATAGGGATCAGGCATAGTGGTGAATTAACCCTCACAGAAACATACCAACATATTTTGTTAACTTAGGGAAGCTGTGGCATTAACGTTACACTGGGTCTGTGGTCTAATAAATGTGTTAAGCGCTATATGCGTTTCAGATTTAGCCGTAGTTTAGACCAACATTATCTTTATAAATGTTACTTCACTGTTGATGATTTAGAATGAAGAGTGCCAATGTTGTGCTGACATAGTTTAAATGAGCACAAGATGAATATTATATTAATTCCCTTAAAAAAAAAAAAAACAACTTTCTGGGAGTTCATATTTATGATAGATGTTGTTTACTTGGTAAATAGGAATTCTAACTACATTCATAGCACTCTATCCAAATCACTATGAATGGGCTCTACGATGTAGCTACTGCATGTCAAATGAGCACAATTTCAGGACTGCAGACTCATCACCCTAATGCAGTCAGTCTGCTAAGTAAAAAGTGAGGAGGAGTTTTTCTTGCCTTGCCTGACACATCTAGAATATTACCATGAATACCAGCTGGAAGCCTCATAAATCATCGGGGCCTATAGGACAAAGGGGATCACATGGCACCCAAGTGCAGGAGATGCTAAAGGGTTCAGCTTTAGTAACGATAAGAGCCTCCATTCAGAGAGCAGGGTTGTGGGAAGTAGATTATCAGTACAAGTGAGGTCAGGGGATGGAAGTATAATTAATACTGTATGAGTTAAACCTATGACATGCTTCTCCTGCTACCCACCACTATCTGATTTAAGCAGAAAGGACGAAGGAGAAAATGTGGGTGGAGAGAAAGCACAATGGGTGGGTGAAAACTGGAGGGTGGAGGACCCTGTGAGTAGTAAGGAAATGCTTCTCTCTCCCTTTCCAGAGCTCAGTATTGCTCTGTCTCTTCTTATTAGAAAGCTAATGCAACTGTCTGTTCTAATACTGGAGAGCAGCTTTTATTCTTTTTTTTTTTCCTCCTTCACAACCTTTTTCTATTCCGTTCAGCACTAATCTGTGCAGTGGCAGCAGATGATAAGACGGGGCACATTCGCTTACTCTCTGTGCTTTTTACGAGCTTTGTCTAGGCACAGACCGTACAGTCATTTGTTTCAACAACTTTACAGTAGAATTTGAGTGAAAAAGGTCAAAACTTTTTCAGGTGAATTTTTCTGTAGAGTTTCTATCCTAATTCTTTAGAGGTTTTCTGTTGATATTGCCCTCCAAAACCTGAAAGAAAGTAGGAACTTCTTTGTTTTAAGCACAAAGAAGCCACAGTTTTAAGGCTTCTGAAGTGCACAAAGTGTTGGAGCTTATGGAGGTATTGTTCTCGGAGACAGAGGATGAATTTTAGAGTGAATTTAAATCTTCAAGCTTAACTTTTACTGGCACTTGTATTGTAAAGATCAAACATGTCTTACTGGACCTTGAATGCAAACTAAGAATCCCCATCCAGAAAGAAAGAAAAAAGGGATTCATGAGGACTTGTCTGTAGATAATTCTGATGTAACTCCACTTCTGGTTTAATGGAACTGCAAAGCACTGAGAAAAAGACAATTAGCTGTGATAAATTCACATTGTGTGCATTTTCCAAGTTTTTCTTTGTAAGAACAGAAGCGTAATACCTTAAATGTAAATGTCAGTTTCTCTTCACGGCTTTAATGTTTTTGTCTTGCCCTAAATGGTCGCATGTTGAATCACATGCAATTATGAGCAGGAAACAAGGAATTAGGCTCTTGATGAGGAAAAATAATGACAATGGAGTTATGTGCCAACATAGGGTGGTTCATTATAGCTAGTTTGCTCTGAAAATGTCTTCTGTGGCACTGTTTGTGAAAATAAATAGGTGTGTCATGGTTAGTAATAAACAGGAAACACTCTTCACAGTTCAGCAGCAATGCTCACAAAACAAGTGAATGATCCAGACTGAGTATGTTGTTTGTAGAATACCAAGCCTCCCAGGGAACAATGTATAATTTAGCTTTTTTAAGTAAAGGGAGACTTCTAACAGTTTTCCAATGTGCTTTCCATTTGGGTTTATTACTAGATAGAAGAGAATACTAAAGAAGTCTGTCACTAAATATCACCGTATGGAAAAAGGATAAAAATGCCAAGCAATTAGATTGATGACATAAGAGACTTCTGACCAGAATTCACTGCCAGAGGTTGCCAACAAGTCCATGCACAGCAATTATGCACAGAAGAACACCCCGAGAGACCTGAAAAATACAGCACGCCCTGCAAGTGTCCTGATCAATCACGTTACAGACATTAATGCTTGAAGATAAAGTCAGAGCTGATTCAAGGTGAGAACACTACAACGTTCTTCCCAGGCCACACAGCACTTTGAGGTGAGGAGGATATATGCTTTAGGTAAGACCTGGGACAGCCAACGTTGAAATGTCTCATTGATTTGAACTAATCCTTGCTACTTTTGTGATCTATTAGCGTTGACACATGGGTAAAAGCTGTAAGTCAAAAGTGCTGCAAGCCAAACCTTGATGACATTCGAACACCTTCTAAAAATGCATTCAGTGGTAACAAAAGAAAAATCCTCATTCAGTATAACTCATTAAAAAACCTTAAATATATTATATCCAGTGGTCTTTCTTACAAGTAAAAAAAAAAAAAATAATCAAAAGGTGTGACTTAATGTCATGGAAGCAACATTTATAGGGGCAGTCTGTGACTAGCAGACACATTAAAACTTTGATGTCCTGTTGTGCAAGACATCCTGGAATCATGAGGCCCTCATAAAGAAACCAGTTTGCTGAAGTGGATACCCCAGTGTGTCATTTGGTACTCGTCAGGTCCTCTCTTGCCCTCGTGGCATGATTAAACTTTGGAGGAGTCATCAGATTTGCTGGCACTTGGAGATTAAGCTGATCTCAGACAATCCCTCAAGCAGAGGCAACCCTCCGCCATTGTAATTTTATGCTAATAGAGAGATAACTTTCACATTGTAGTAGGCAGAAATTCAAAATTCTCTCACACTCATTGCTTCTTCCCCTCTCTCTCTCTTAAAGTCTCACTTTGTCTTCCCTCTCTTTCCCCTGTCCCTCCTTTAGATTTCGATAAAGAACCCCCCTGGACACTATTCAGTTTCAGTCAATCTAATCTTGTGTGTGGGACTGTATGATTGTGTAACATTTTCCCAACCTTTTGTAAATGAATTATAGTGGATATACAGTAAAGTTTTAAAGGATCACACAGGAAGCTTAAAGGCATTGTTCCTTTATTTTTGTATTATATTTATTTTCTTGTACATAAGCTCCAGCTGCTCTCTCATTCAGTGTGTTTTGAACTTGTGCTGGATATCAGCTGTTTTTCAGGTTAAAAAGAGTTCAAAAGGACATACTAAAAAGAGTTTTTTTTCTTTACCAATTCTTTAAATATAAACATTACTATTGTTTCCACTGCACTTCCGTTTTCCAAGAAACAACTGTAACTCTATTTAGAAGTTATGACTCAACATTGGCAAGCTTAGACCCCAGTCATACAGGCCCTGAGACTGGCTAACAACCAGTTGCTAGGGAAACATGATTGTTCTCAGAATGTTGGTGACTGGTTGCTGAAGATTTATGTTTGGTGCTGGGTGAAATCAGGAAACCAAAAAGCTCCTTTTGATGGTCTTGGTCACTGGTAGATTGTCATTGTTGCAAATAACTCTGACTTTGACTCCCTATGTTCATTAAGGTGTTGAGAATGCAATAAATTTGGTTCTGCTCACTTATTTCAAATGAAATGGAGACTTTATACACATCATGTATTTCTTATGGCTTTTGTGAAAATATTAATTGGATTAGCGCAACAAAAGTTTAACCTTTTTGAGAAGCTTTAGTCCCTTTACATTTGGCATAAATCGAACACAGCGTTTTATAAAATGAACATAATTTTATATCATTTTATGAATATCAACAGTCAAACACAGCAATAGTACTTTGATGCTTCGGCTGCTTCGTTCCATCTGCTACCAAACAATGCTGAAGGAGTCCAACCAGCAGTTTGTGTCCCGAGACTCAAGCATGCCAGTCCACCTCTGAAAGGCAAAAAAGTATATATTTTTTTCTTGTTTCCATTATTTATTAAATTGTGCACATCTTTATAACAATCTTTCCCTGAATTACCTGCTTTTATTTTAGTGCTGGTTATTTAAAACATAAAATTGTCCAAAAATAACATTTGAGCCTTAGACAGTTGTTAACTTAACACTTCATGCATAAAGTCAAAACCAAATACTGTTTATAGGTAAGTTATGTTAAGCCAAACT
>VUQR01019405.1:0-10780 GCA_015108515.1 Hemichromis elongatus
CACAGCCTACTGCTCCTCGATGGGGTGCCACGAGGACCCCAGAAAAAAACAAGTTGTAAATGTAAAATAATAATAAAATAAATATTCTTTTGTAGCAATAACAAAGTATATATATAAGTATAGCAGGTTTTGTAATAAGGCAAATTGCGCTAACATAATATGCAATGCTAGTTAATTAGTTACCTGCAGTATTAACGGGAGAGTACGTCCAAACGCTACCGCTGCTGCTGAGTTGAGCTACGCTAGTCCGGAGCGGATCAAAAACACAACGTTCATTTAAAGCAATCGCGTGTTTTTTGAGCAAATGCTTTTGTATATTCGTAGTGTTTCCTCCCTTTGATGAAATCTCTACTTTGCAAGTATTGCACGTTGCCCTGTTGTTATCCTTTCTCATAAAGTGTAACCAAACTTTTGAGCGTTTGTGCCGCTTAGGCGCCATGTTTCCTACTGGGTAAAAGATGCTACGCAACGTGGTGACGTCATTCGAGGCGACTGGAATCGATAAGGAAATTGTTTGTAAAAATGGCAAACGATTCCAAGGAACTGAAACAGTGGGAACCGGTTCTCAATACCCATCCCTAGTCCTCAAGACTTAGTGCTGATTGGTGCTAATTAATCTACAGCCTGAAGACCACATTCTGCATATGGAGCCAAGATGGATGCCACCCCATCTCCCAGCCTGTCATGTGTTGTTTGTAACCTGTGAAGTTTGATCTGAAGGAGTGAGCAGGAGTGAGCTGCCTGCTTATGTTGGAGCCGTCTTTAGTAGCTTATCTCAGTCTGTATCTTCACACAACTTCATTTGTTAGTTAGCTGTTTTGTCCTTAGCTCGCCTAGACACTAATTTACACTCCTGTGTTTGCAAATCTGCTGAATAATAAATACAACATCTATTTTTCATTAAAAAGTTGTTTTTGTTGCAACTTGAGACTCGGATGCCATTTCATGTTGTGTCTTGGTGCCCTAGATGGGACCTGAGAAAACTTATTGGATGCCATCATCACTTTTAATTTAACTTAAAAAAAAAAAAGTTAAATATAATAACAGATATTCATGAGAAAAATGCACATCACTTAAAAGCACAGAGAAAATTATCTGGCAGGTTTTTGGATTTTTTTCCCCCATTATGCAAATGAGCTAACTATATGTAGTTTCACAGAGTTGTGAATAAGTGAAGATTTTAGACACAACTGCAGTGATCTCATGCACACCAACCTGGGCGCTGCAGCACGAAGCACACTCGGGTATCTTTCTGGTGTCTGAACTTACTCGCCCTGACATCGGCAATCAGAATACGCGGTCACATGAAAGTGATCATCAACCCGCTACGACAAACTGAGAGTTTCTCTGACTACAGTACGAGGATGTTTACATGAAAAAGGCTTCAGTTTTAGATGTATCTGCTCATCCGCAGCCTCAGTGCTGAAGAATAAACATGAAACAAAAGTCAGATGCAGACTTGGACTAGGCTACGTGTGAAATGAAGTAAAAAGTAATGTAAAATAAAACAAGTGCCGTGTTTTAGGATCACATTAATACTAATACATTTTAAAAAATGTTTGCAGCTAATGTGGGGGAAAAACAATGAATACAGTTTTTGTCTTACATTATTGATCCTCATCAAGGAGGGACAAAGACTTTTAACAATACTAACCGTTCACAGAAGGATCCAGGAATAATAAGGCTATTTTCTGGAGATTTGATTGGTCAATAGGTGGTGACACCTGCTGCAGGTTTGGTCAGCAGTATAAGCCAACATGTTGAAGTGAAACACCTTCACGGTACAGAAAATCCTGGGTTAACCCTGAAGATACCTGGATAAGATGAAACCCTGCTTGGCAATGCAGATCACTGCAGTTTCACTCTTGTTCACAAGGATCAGCCAAAGAAAAAAGCATCCTTGAAAGGTGGACACGTTACAGAATATGAACTAAGGGGCTGCACCAAAGTCAGGTATTAAATAAAGATCATTTTGAACTGACAATCATGCAAAGCTACTCTAACAGCATCCGGGGCTACAAATAGAGAGTGACCAGTCACCTTCAGAGATTATGACACACTTTTCCCACCATGTCTGAGAGCTCAGACCTCACAGGGTTAAACACCAACACCAACACACACACACACACACACAGACCTCGTGTTCCAGCTGGTTACTGGCCTGAATCATCTAAAGTAGAGCCAAAAAGGTGAACATTTCTTTCACGGTATAAAGTGCCTGCGCGTGGGTGTGTGTAGGTGTGCATGTGTGTAGATGTGCGTGTACTTGACCTAAATTGTCAGCAAAACAAACTTTCATTTCAATACAGTGAGCTCAACTGGCAGCAAAATAATATTGTGGACTATACCACTGTGTGTGTGTGTGTGTGCGTGCATTCATTGTAGGCACAGAGTGAGTGATGCAGGGACAATTACATCATTCAGCGACCTGGGAAATCATTTTAGAGATGCTCCACTTAAGAGCAAGCTCCAACACACACACACACACACACACACACACACACACACACACACACACACACACACAGGTTGGCTAACTTCCACATTACTGCTGACTGTAGCATTAAAGTCCTTCTCAGGCGACAGATGCCAAACACTGTGTATTTATGACATCGAGTGTGTTTACCTAGATAACACTACCAGGTTATTAATCATGTAAAACATTAAGTAATATTCAGTGCTCTCCTCCTGCTACTACATCTATTTTGCCACCTGCACAATGAAAATAACTTCATAATGCTGCATTTTCTACGTGAAATCAACCACACAGATGGCTTAGCTCCCATTAACAAGCTCCTTTTGTATGTGGATGTTTTAACCATCTGTAGAGGATGTTTTATGTCCTAAAGCTCCATCTTTCTCCTGAAATATTTTTCCCCTGGATCAAACGCCTACTTTGATGGTAAACATGGCTGTTCACCATCTGCTCTGTCTGTCTGTCTGCCCATATGTCTGTATGTCTGTCGTTCCAGTGTAAATATGATATAGAAATTAGAAATTACCCTGTCAACCTGATAAAACTTTTTAAAGTACCCAATAAAGACACATCACCTCAGTAGGTAGTTAAAAACAGGACTGGTGCTGCTATTGTTGACCTGCAGACAGGTAACCATCATTAGAATATTTTTTAATCAGACTGAGCCAATTGAAGCTCTTATTACAGCTAGCCGATTATCGCTTATGATGATTCTTTTTCCACTATAGTCATGAAGGATAAAAACAATGCAGCAGATTCACATTTTGAACAAATGTAATCACATCATAACAGCTGGTAAAGTAGGATCTAATTCCCCAGCCATTCATATTTAGAGCAGACTGTAGACCGTTGGGTAAAAAATATGCACATAGCCACCGTCACATTTAGACTAAACAATCCAAATTAGTCACCTGTCACCTTTTAGATCTAAAAGTTGCCACAATTATATAAGAGAATGGATTTCTATCAGCTAGTTAGCTAGATTATCAAGCTGTCTCCATAAAGAGTTTATGTTTTAGTGTTTGGAATTATAATGGGATAGAATGGGGATTAAATCCTTTTAGAGCCAACCTTTAACATAACTACTGTTTTTTGGCACTTTCACACTGAATATTTGAGTTATTGGATTTACAGTCAGGCACACCAAAATTGATTTCATGTTGTGTAGTTATGGTTACTGGCATTTACATTATATAAGAATTCAGTTGGAAGTTCAGGCGGAGGCATGTGGGCCAACCATGGTTGCATTTTGTTATAGATTTGTATTAATGCTGCTTCTTTCGTTTAACTAGAGCGATCATTAACCAATGTGTCAGACAGCTTGGAGCTGGCTTAGTACCGGGGCTAGATTAAAGGTTAGATGATGAAGTTATGACAATTCCTCTTCATGGAGACATGAATGTGCAAATGTCACGGGAATCCATTTAACTATAGTCGAGATATTTGACCCGAAACAGCAAATGTCAACCTGACATTAAACCCCAGAACCATAAATGTCGGAACCATATTTCATAAAAATCCATCAGGAAGAAACTGAATTTCAGGCAGAAGCAAAGAGTTGTACACAAATGCTGATGTTGAAAACTCTGCAGTACAGTTTTAGTTCAGCATTCAGATTCTTTCTTTGCATATTCCTAAAATAATTGGTAGAATAATAATGAACACAAAGCAAGTGGAAGTAACAGGGGTTAATGGGGGCTAGCAGTCCATTGTTGCCCCTAAAATCGTTACGACATAATCCATCGATGGCTGCAGACACATTAGAGAGATCATCATTTAAAAACAGATCATTTTTGAGCCATTTACATGCTTAATTTACAAAGTAACCCCCGCAGGACATGATTAATATTCTAGAGGGATGTAGGCACTAAAATATTAGCTGCTGTATGCAGTAAATATGCATTCATTGTTCTGGACCAGATTTTCTTTTTCTTTTTTTTGCCTGAGTCACATCACAGCATGTGATTTTGAAAAAAACAAAAAAACAAACCCAAAAACAACAAAAAACACAACTATATATGCATGCAGCAGGACTGAAACGGCAGCTTTAAATTGAAGAAGCAATAAGCAAAGTTTAGCTTCAGGTGTTCTTTTTCTTTCCTATACCTTTCCCTGCAGAACGTATTCAGGTTTGTTTTGTAAGTGCAAGTAAGTTGATAACTGTCAGTTCTAATTCATATACTGATGTAACATAATGTACTTGCAATTTAAAGCACTTTTCTACTCTTAATTTCTACACAAAGTGCTTAAGACTACATGTCAAATTCCAACTATTCAATAATTGGAGTTGGAACAGAGAGTTAAAAACGGCTGACATCATGAAAAAGAGGTTAGAGTTCAGAGATCAGGGTGAGTAGGGTCGATTGAAAGTTCAAGTAGGGTAAAAAAAACTCAATGTGTTAAAACCAGTCTGAGTCAGTTTTCAACAGGGGACTCGATTGGTTGTATTCTACTTACATTCTTATATAAAAACAGAAGTGCTGAGAACTAATGTCATTGTTTCAGTTAAATTACTGTTCTGTAGCACCTATGTCACTGTTTATGGAGGAAACTCTGAATACATTTATATATTTATAACTGTGTCTGGACTCTGACTGTGAACAGTTAATGTTAATTTCTGATACACATTCCTGTGTATTTAAACAGAAACAAAGATAACAAATGTGCAGTTTTATAGTGTCATCACCATTCTATGACAAACAAATTGCATGCAATTGGTAACTTGACCCCTTCCAATGATACACTGACAGGAGACTGATTCTGACGCATTGATGCACCAAAGTCATTTAGAACATTGCAGCTGGTGAGTGGTTGCTGACCCGGTCCCTGTTTTCAAAGCATCTGTTTCATAGGATCACAGTGGTTTTGCTTAAGCGACTGTTTTCCCTAGTGTGACTATAGCATAGAAAAACTGATTTAAAATGTACCATCTTCAAGTCTTTGAAATGATGCTTCATTAGCATGTGGCTAAAATGTAACACAATCCTAACCCTACCTCTCAGTGGTTCTCTGGTGACCTGGTAGATAGTAAGAGGTTCCATGTAATTATGAAACGAGGTCAGATGAGCTCTTTATCCTGGCAATTATTGCAGCATTTTGATTCAAAACAGGTTTTTAATTATTACCCGGGTATGGAGAGGAAGATCACATACATGTGATCTCCATATGGGATTAAAAATCAGTGAATAGAGCGTGAAATATTAAAAAGTCACCCCTGGAGGGATTAATCCTGCATGAATGTAGATTTATTCGGTATTTTTCCACCTAAAAGAATGAAGCTTTTCCAAACTGCTTCCAAAATGTGAGAAAATGTCACAGTGGTGTTGTGGTGAGGAGGGAAAATGGGAGCCATTTGGTTCACTGTAAACAACTGAACTTTAAAAGAGAAGGCCCAAACTTACAAACACAGATAATGAAAAGGGCATGCTGTAAATGTGGTGAATCCAAAAATATTTTGTGGCTAGTGGTGATTATTCAGAAAAAATGCATATGTCAGAGATTAGTGAGGACTTATCTATTTTTTTAGATCCACTCACATTTTCATCTGGATGGAGTCGAAACAGTTTCATTTTGTGCTTTTTTTTTCAGTACACCTCTTATCATCAGCTCCCTGCTGTCCTGTACAGAGCTCCAGCATCTGTTTCTATTTAATTTGCAGTTTGAAATCTAATTTTGCAGATCTTGTTAAGGACACAGGGGGGACGCAGGAGCCAGCAGCACATGACTTAAAAAGAGAGCTGGAGCCAAAAGGAATGACAGAGAAAATGAAAGCATTGACGCAAATGGATCAATAAAAGATGAGAGAGGCTAGCAGGCTGGATGGATGGATGGATACTGCAGGGATGTTGGTTGTCTTTTACCTTCAAAGGTTAGAAATTGCAAAGAAGGAGTAATTAACCATGAAAGCACAGCAACACAATGTGCCAGAACTTGGTTCAACCCTTGAAATTTCTAAAATTGAATATTTTAATGAATTTTCTAAAATTGAATATTTTAATGAATTTTGTTCTTTTTACTTTTACATCCCCTCATGTTCATACCTAATGTCAATCACCTAAACTATTCATTTTTCCTCTATACACTTTCTTTACCACTTGTTTTTAACTCTTTACCCCTTGAAAGTCAACTAGGAGTATCTGTTGAAGTTTTTTTTCCGAACTGAGCACTTTCCATCATATTATCCTGCTTATAGGGCAAAACGACTGGGTTTTCTTCAAAAGTTAGTGTGTGTAGTCTTTACTTATGCAGCTACCCTTCGAAAAAACAGGAAAATGTTCTCATTTATATATACTGAGGTCATTAATGGTACAGGGGAGGTCATCAAATGTAATCTTTACTGATGAGCAAGTTTGAGTAACTCTTTGGAAATATAAAAAACACTGAATGTGTTATTTTAAAAAGTGATCCTTTGTTTAGATTTAACAGAAGGAAAGTTTGTCTTTTGTCCCACCAAACAGTGAATGAGGCTAATGAACAGATGTTAGCTGCCAACAGATAAATTTGTGATCCACTTGGCCTCTGATTGATGTCACCAGAAGTCGCATTCCCTGCAGAGTCTCACATCACAGTACGTTTGGGACGATGCAAATTTTTCGCTCAGTTTAATTTTTGACATCAGTTTGAGACATCTCTACATGCTGCATCATGTGAGCCAAACAAGTGACTAATGGTGGCTTTTGTATAATGACCCTGCACCTAAAATTAGTCCTTACACACCTATTTTATCTATCAAAGGTTTCCAGTCTCACATGTACCACCAATGTTGGCACTAGTGTTAAATGAAACAGTCTATGAGTGTATTTGTACCTGTTTTTGTTGCTGGAGATCCAGTCAGAGATGTAGGCGACGGCTTGACGGTGGCACTGTTTGTTTCCAAAGCTACAAGCTAACATGATAAGCTCTCTCTGCAACTCCCTGAAAAGATACAGAGGAGGAAAAAAAAGCTCAAAAAAGCATCTTATGGACAAGGTTCTTGGCTGGACACCGAACATCACTCACACGTAGCACATACGTTATTCCAGGAAATTTTCAGACGGGTTTAGACTAATCCTTAAACTGTTGTCATGTCTCAAATTGCATTCTTCCATTTTCTATTTGGAGTGTACACTTTGAGATTCAGGATGGCAGCGTAATGCTTGCTAACTAGCAGCAGTAGCTGATTTTTAAAAGTCACTAGTGTTAAATGCTTTGTGGAGTATGACTGGTAGTTCGGTATATTAAATGTATAATCTTCCTTTACCATTTACAGATTTGTTGCCAGAGACTTAAAAAGTTAAACACTGTGTGCACTATGCTAGGATGACCAACCGTCCTCTCTTTTTTGCACTTGTTGACTTGTATAAGCATATCTGACATTTCTCATTTCACCATTCATTAACCACATTAACCACACAGAGAAGGCTCATTTCAATATGTTAAAGTTTTCTGTAAGCAAACAGTATTATTAAAGATCTTCATGACTGGGCCAAGTGTCCTCTTTTGGTCAACGTACGCTATGCAATTTTCATTGAACAACCAAATAAACTGAGATTTCCAGGTTTGAGTCATAGAAGGTAGATATTACTTTGTATGAATTCCCCTAAAAACAGCGCGTTGATATATTAATAATTTGCAGTCTAGCTAACAAACATCAAGCTAAACAAAGACTTTGCCCTCTTTCCAGACTGGACATAGATATGGTGGACAAACTTCTGATTCATTAGTTTGAGTCACCCAAGAATCTGACATGAACAATTCTGATCTGCTCAACAATGTGACAGGAAACTGAATATGCAGGCTGCTAGAATGAACAAAGTTTTGTTTTCTGTTTTAATGATGTGACCTTGTTTCTCAGTCAAAGAACAAATGTTGTAAAAGGGGCACTGCCATCCACTGACTCAGTGTTATTAGTGCAGTTTCTTATGTCTGTGTGCTGCATACTCAGTCTGGTAGGAAGCTTGCAGGACGTTGCCCTCTGTGCCGGGGCCATTCGTTGGCCAGCCCATCTGATGGTACCGCGATGCAACCTGCTTCAGCACGTAGTCCTGTTAGCACACACAATGATAAGAGACTGTTTATTCTGCTAACAAGAAGCAGTTAGTGGTTAATTGATCGATTAGGATTGTGACTGATTGGTTGTTTACACTGAACAGCCTGTATTCATCTGTGCGGTCCAGCAGTTTGTCCAGCTGGTAGAGCGCTCGGCTGGCAGCGTGCCATGGAAGGAAGGACGTCTCCTCTGGCAGATAGCTAATCAGCTGCAAAGGAATACCCTGTGGAAGGTACCCTGCCCTGAGGAGAGATGATGGGGGTAAAAAGTGAGTAGTGGGTACAGTGGCAAAAACATCTCTGTACAGAGGAGACAGTTTTTCATCTTTAAATTCTCAAAACATGAAACAAGTAAAAAAGATGTTTCCTTTAAAGATACAGTCAGTCATTTTTAAGTTATTTTAAAATAAAAAAAGAATACACAGTGACTGTGTGTGACAGGTTGAAGTACTACTGCATATTAAAATGATGCATTTAATACAAATTCATATTAGTTAATATAAGGACAAAAATAACGTAAATATGGTAAGAAAATAGTAACAGATTATTGTTTTTCATGTTATATTAAGGGTTTTCAGTTTATTTAAGAGAGCTGCCATCTGCACATCACTGATCGACTAGTAAACCTTTTCTGTGATCGATTGGTAGTGTCTCCATTCTCCACTAGGGGGCTTTCCCGCGTTCTCCTCATTGTAATAAACGACTGCATGAGAGACGCAAGTCATAATCACTCTCGTGATTCTTTTCCCCCTGTTTTCAGGTAAAAGTGTATAAATGTTGATATATTTCCAATTTGTACACTGTTAAGATATTTAAGAGGTAACCCTTCATTGTTTTGTAAGCTTTAGAAGCATAATATTACAGTTTTGTGTACATAGATGTGGCAGTTTTGAGAGTCAGTTTTGTACTGTATAATGGCCTTTAAGCTTACGGCAGGAGCTAAAAACGTCCCTATCATCAACCATTTTATGAGGAAACATGTTCAGGCATATATACAGTATATAGTAAGCAATTTATTATTTTGGTTTATTATTTAGCATTCTTCTTCCACCATATGACATTAAGCAGTACAAAATGTGAAACATTTATGTTCATTTTCGATTGCAATAAACGAATGCATGAGAGACGCAAGTCATAATCACTTAGTATACCAAAGGCAAAGGTGAAGAGAAGTTAAAGGCATTTGCATACAGTGGAGGCAGGTTTAAAGTTCTGTCTAGACAGTGCTTTATCATCTAAGAAGATTTGTTCTTTACCAAAAAAGTACAAAAACACAGAGAAAAAAGACACCTCTTAAACTCAAGTCAGGTCTCTAATGCATGAAAATGTGCATAAACATGCTTACTCATTCACAACATTCTCACACTTAATTATTGCCAAGAGATTAGACATGGGATCCTCACGTCTCCAGAAAACTGACAACAAGTTGGCGAAACAACAGCAGCAGCTGGCTACAAGTTACATGAACTCAAGTGTCTAAAAAATAACACTTTTCTTTTGACCAACAGTTTGATTAAATGTTTCCGTCGTGTGAGTTTATTCATCGTTCAACAATGCTTAAACCTTTCGAAAGAAGTTTAACTAAAAGCAGCTAACATCTCTAACAGCAGCTCTCAGTATCACTGTCAGTAAGTGTTACTGACTCAACTTGTATTGGAGTCCTTTTGCAGAGAATAAGTAGACACGGACACAGTAAGTAAAGTAAACACAGGAGTAACAGAGTTGTTTGTCCAACAGCGGCCACCGTAGCTAGGATTATACACTTGAACTCGGTCAGGAATGAAAAGAGAATTCAGTTGACTGTAGTCTGCAATCTACTGATTTCTAATGGTGAGATGTTACACGGTTTCACAAAAAAAAAGTTTAAAGAATTAAGAAATAAAACTTCTTACTTATTTCTTCTATTTCCAAGCATTTTCTACTGCACTCTACTAATGCAGGTTTACCTATGATTAAGCAAAAAGTAGAGAGAAGCCAGACTTTATTAGCAACTACGAGGGAGACTATGTTAGTCTGTGAAGGTTCTCAGTCATCCAGGTCATTGTAGTCTAAGGAGCTGTAAGGAAAAGGCGTCTGGACTTCTTTAGGTTGCAACCTAAAGAAGTCCAGACGCCTTTTCCTTACAGCTCCTTAGAGACTATGTTAGCACAACAGTCGAAATCTTTTTAAAGCCTGGTAAGAATGTTTCATCATTCTTTGGCAGATTGTTTTATGGCCACTTTTGGGGACTTTAATATTTCACTGCAACAGCCAACACAATTCCTCACTGTGGTTATT
>VUQR01019405.1:11269-42300 GCA_015108515.1 Hemichromis elongatus
GAGCTAATGTAAATATACATTTAATGAAGATTTGATCTTTAACCCTAATTGTGTAACCCTCAACCTAGAAAGCTCCACTGTAGGAACACATTAACAAAAACATGGCCTCTAAATGCCACCTGAGCTATTTAGCAGCTCTGGTTACATCCACTGCCTCATCAATATTAACGAGCTTCTTTTGTGCATTCATTAACATTCATGATGTTTTTTGGTGAGGGGTGGGCACCTCACCTGTTTCCTGCACTGACCTTCACTCACGCCCACAGCTCATGAATATTAATGAGGCAGCATGGTGGAGGACAGAAAGTGAACTTAGAAGTAATACTAGTTTTCTTTGTTTTTGATTCTGATTATTGATGTTCAGTGAGAGAGACCAAGGCCTGATGCCGAAAAGTGACCTTTACAGAGGATGTCAATCAGAGTGACAGACTCATACACACAAGAGGAGGTGAAGAAAGTACTGAAACATTCTTTTTTTGGTGGGCTGTTTTTTAATTTTCAGAGGCAGACAGACAAGATGACAGGGGCAGACTCCACGGAAAGTCAATCTGTTTGAGATAAGCCTCACTAAGTCTCTGAGCTGCCAAGGAAAGTCTGAATTCCAGACCATCATATTTCCATAATCTGCCTCATTTCCAACCCGACCAGCCTCCACACATTCATCTCCATTCCCATCATACACCTGGCCTCTGGGACATTACCATAATCCATCCAGCCTGCACAGACTTCCTGTTTACCACGCTGCAAAAACACTGACGGGACTCGACATGAAGGCAGAGAGAAATGGCAATCACCATGGCAACAGCAGCTGGCCGTTTATCTGTTTTCTTATTTGTTTATTTGTCAGCGTTTTCTAAACATCATCCATCAGCTATCAGTCCACATCAGCTCAGAGACATGTTCGTGTCACACGTCACCGACACCAAATGTAATCTATCATCAAAACGACAACTGTCAAAATAATAAAAGGGTAAAAAAAAATCTACATCACCAGCTTTTATATGAAGTTTAATATGAGTTCAGATGCTTTTTTTCCACTGCAAACCACTGTAAACCTTGTACATCTGGCAGAGAGATTTCATTCTTTTGTACATCGATGGATTATTGATGACACAAGGGTCTCCTTACATGCTTTAACTAACTTTAGCCCCGCAAAAGTTTAACTGCACATCTCACTGAAAACTGCACAAAACTAAAAACAAAGAAATCAGCTGAAGATGAAACCAAAAAATTACACAAGTGGAACATTTCCCTAACTGATTTTTTATATTTAGATGAGCAGCGTGATGTTGAACATCATTAAAGACTGTATATAAAAGATGGAAGTTGCTACCATGAATGCTCTAATGACTCATGACCTTCTTTTGTTAATCCTCAACCTGAGAAATGTGTCACGACCCCAACGCCATGAGCTTCTGGTTTACGCTGACGACTTACCAACCACACGGTTGGGATGTCCTGCTTTCCTTGAAAATTTCCCACCTGTGGGACTAATAAAGGTCATCTTATCTTTATTTTCTTGTTTACTTAAATATTACATAGAAAAATCAACAGCACCTTGGACCATAAAAATCATCAGAGAAAATTTTTTTTAGTTCATAGACTGAAGGAGCTGAAGGGATGTTTTCCCATAAACTTCTTTAGAACTAAACTCTTTCCAAACAAAACCGGCATCCTCCTACGGGTCATAAAAACAAATGCAGGTTCAACTCATCCTTTATAAGCATGCTTAAATCTGTATAGTAAATATGAGGTGATAGCTAAAATTTCACTGCAAGGTAAGTAAAGAAATAACAGAGTGGATGTGCAATTGTCTAACTGCTGCGTTTCACACTAGCTGAAGAGTGTTAAGGAGGAGTGCATGAAAAGTGAGTTACTATGAGACTGTGTACGTTCAGAGTTAGTGGCTGATCTGTGGGGTTCATTTTTGCATTTTTTTAATATATAAAGGACACACCACTGGTCGACAATACCCAGATTCTTATAGGATTATTAGATGATGCCGGTGATGCTGACTAAAGCAGTGACTTACATCCTCAATAAAACTGCCATGGCGGAATACAAGGACCTCAGTAAGCAGACATAGTATCTGCTTTGATTACCAAGTTAATCTCTTAGAAGAGGTTTGATTGTATGACTCTCCTGAAACTCTTCTTTCAGCAGCCTGAGGACAATCAGTCACCTTTCATCACCTTCTCTTTTCGTATATTGTGTCTGTAATGAACACTGGAACCTCTAGGAGATGCTAGCAGGGCTTGAAATTTTAGTGTGGTTGTGAAATGAAGTGAAGCGCTTATAGATTTTCAATTTTCGCTCTCAGTTACAGTCTCCCTCGCTCTCTCTCAGTTTCACCCAGTGTTGTCGTCTTAACGAGCTTATTAACTCGTTAACATTGTTAAGGGCCAGTTAATTGTTTGTCCATTAGCCATTAGCAAGGCTCAGTGGAGAGCTAACGAGGGACTTTTGCACACACATACAGACATAGAATAAGAGCGGCAACATCCATCACTGTTTAAGCGTACACTCACTGAGGCATTTATTACTGCTAAACTAGCCTGACACACACACACAAACACACAGACCTTCATACAGTCATGCCTCCTCCTATTTGTATTTAGTGCTGTGTGGATTGCTCAGGCTTTGGTCAATTGAAGTGTGAGCAGCAGAAGAAGAATCAGCACGACTGAAATTAATTCAGAGATTAAAGAATCAATTCAGCGAGCAGCTCTCAGAAAAAGGCTGAAATAACATCTTTATAAATAAGATGCATTTCTCAGTCTGCTAAATGAGCAGAGCTGGGAGGTTTTTTTTTTTGCCTTCAGTGCGATAAAACTGATCTCAGTGTTTTTTTGTGACTCAGAAGTGATTATTAGATGGCTTGGCAGCTGATTTGTTTGTGACCTGAAGAGTTTATCACAGTTTAATAATTTCTGGCTTTCATTTCAATCAGTACAAGCGCTGCACTCCCCGAAATAATCAGTCGATGCCGCGATAAGATGGAGAAAAAAATCCCTGAGCTAAGAATCAAATTCTGGAAGATGTACTATGAACCGCACATACTCAGAATTCTTTTACCTCAGTTCACTATCACTGGATATGAAGTACACAGAGAGCAGATTCAACAGATAAAAGTAAGCTGTGCCTTCCATGTTAACAAATTATAGAGGATGATTCTGAATTTCCCTTAGTTGATGTGCAGTAATATGTTTTCTTGGTCTATATGAATGGCTTACACATTTCATTCAAGTAATGTCCCAAATGAATCAGAAGAAGGCCACAAGAAGATACCATGGATGAAACACAGGGATGCACTAGATTGTTTGTTATATTAGTTATGTTACGTAAATGTATGAACTGTATGGAATAAAGTGGAATATTTCGGAACTTTATTTAAATCAGACATTTAATGATAATAGGAAAAGCCTTCAGGCAGTATAAAAGATGTAAGTTATTTCTAAGTTGGTACTTTCCCTTCTGATTTCAAAACCTGTACATTTCACAATAAATAAATAAATAAAATGCAGCTATGGTCTTAAGAAGTTTGAATACAATCATCATGTGCATCAAATATATACATACACTCACTTAAATCCTTTAGTAAGTGCTGCTGAAGGTTCTATGTTGCCTTAAATTGACACTATCAAGGTGCAATAACTGCTCATCAGTGATTGTGATTGACTATCAGTTGGTAGTTTCTCTTTGCTGCATAAAAAGGATTTGTTTGACAGCATTCATTGAACTGATCAATACACAGAACTACAGGAATGTTCAAGAAACTCTGTGATGATATAAAGAGGAGAATGCTACATTTACAGAAGTTGGAAAGGTCTCCGAGCCATTTCAAAACAACTGCAGATTCCAAGATCATCAGTTCTAAGTTGTTGGGAAACATCACCACTTTACCAAGGACCAAAAGCTGACCTGAACTGTCCACCTCACATGAAAGGAAACTGGAAGTTGCTGAGAAACAACCCAAGAACCTGATGCCTGCCATGAACTGGAAATAGCTGGAACACCAGAGTCACTGTACACAGTGAAGTGGGTTTTACATCTCCCTGGACTGATTAAGGTGAGGCTTTCAAACCCAAGAACACTGTACCAATTGTCCAGCATGCTGGTGGTAGCATGAGGGACCGACGCTGTGTTTTGACACAAATGGACAAATTAATGAAGGTGGAACACTGCCTCTAAATTCTTCAACTTCACCTCAAATCAGCAGGGAGATGGACACAGACAAATACACATCAAAACTGGTTTTGGAATGGATACACCAGGCCGACATTCGGCTTCTGGAATGGCCTTCCCAAAGTCCCAACCTCAACCCTGCTCAAAATCTATTGACGATGCTTAAAAATCAGATCTGTGCCAATGAACCAATCAGTTTACATTAAATTTACTATTCCTACCAAGAAGAACAAGAAGAAGAGTTATGCCAGAACCTTGTTGATGGCTACCAAAAACATCTGGTCGAGGTGCCACTTGTTAACATACATTTAACCTAATGTTAGTGAGGTTATATATATATATATCTGAGTATCTATGTCTACTTCTGACCCTTTGTGAATCAGAAAAAATCCAAAATAAATTCAAACTTTTGCACCCAGTCTTTAAAGAAGTATGCTTTGCACTCATTTCACTCTGAAAAAATAGTTCAAAGAAACCATTAAAAGCCCCAAATTACCCTGACATTCATGCCCATGATGGATGTAAACTTCTGTCCACACCTGTAGGTGTTAGTTGTGCATTTTGGCAACATTTTATGAAATATATTTGATATTTTTTAGTCAAAGAGCATTTTATTCACTCACACCCTGCCCTGAAAATATGATGCACATGATTTGATTGCATATTATCGGAGTAAATGATTGCTTTCTACATATTCATAAGAAAAAATGAGTTTAGCCCACTTTAAGCTGGACACATTTTAAAAGTTCCTGTAATGCTCTTAATGTCTCTAGACGTCTTTACTCCTGAAATAAAAAAGTGAGAAAATCCGTGAAGCAGATGTTGAGCCCAGAAAGCACGTCTGGAAAATGACTAAGCCTCAAAGGAGAATGTGTGAGACCAATAGTTAATGTTTCACATATAGCAGAAGGCTTCTTTTAGGATTAATGGTAACTCAGAGAAACTTTCCCAACAGGATGTGTGTCAAAGTATCTCCTGTCTTCAAAAAGTTTAAGTCCTGAAAAATAAATGTTGCATAGAAAAAGTGTTTTCGTGGGAGGACTAAAAAAAAAAACAAAACAAAAAGCTCATTGGGTTAAAAAACAAACTAATTCTTCTCTTCTAATGTTGCGTGGTGATGCTACCGCAGATCAGGGTGAAGTAAGAGTATGCTGCTGTCAGTGTGCATATTAATGGATCTGTAGTTTCTTTTTCTGTACAGATGGAAACCTCCTGCTGAGTTTCTAACTCAACACACACACATTCCTGAGCAGAAGATGACAGCGCAGTCGTCTCTGGATGTTGCTCATTCAACATGACAGAGGACAGATGGCTGAGAGAGGGAAGGGAAGATACAGAAAGAAGAAAAGGAGACGGGGGTAGATTGAGTTATAGGCTCGGTGTCAGAGTAGATTTTGGTTACAGTGCTCAAAAAGCTTCAGGCTGAAAACATCACCATGAGAAACGGCTCACTCAGCCTCCCCCACCTCCCCCCGCCTCCACCCTCGCCGTGGCTGCTGATCTCTCATTCATCACAGAGTTTACATCTGCCTTTGCTTATTTTTCAAATTCTTTGCACGCTGTTTGTACTTTGCTTCTTTGAATTCAGAAATGTGGATGGACCCAGGTGTGTGTGAGACAATTCAGCTCCTGCCTTGACCCATCGCAGCCATAGTGTAGCACTGGGACACACTGGGACACACCGGCCGCTCTGAGGAGACTTTGCATGACTTCCAAAAAGCAAAAACAGTTCAGCAGTAACATCAAAGAGATATTCCACTAGATGCCAACTGCTCACATGGTTCATTTTTACGGTGGATCCTAGAGACAAAGCACATGCAAACTCCAAAACACGACAGGACGCTAGGGGCACTGTTGAGCTCGATTTGCAAAATAAGCGGCAAGTTTTTTGCAAACACATGGAGTTGGATAGCGGAAAAAACACCTGCAAGGATAGAACAACCACATATAATCATATATATTCAAATAATTTAAAAAATGTTCATTTACCTGTTACTACCACACACCAAATCCGGTCGTTGGTACTTCCTGGCTTGTGTAGCCACTAGGTTACAAAAGCTCAACACTGGCCCTAGTGCACCGGAGCACTTCTGTTGTGTTTTGGAGTTTGTATGTGCTTTGTCTGTAAGGGCCACCATACGTTTTAGTAATTATAAACAAATCATGGAAAACAAATCATCCAACTTTTCACAGTCATAAAACAATTATTTCTGGCACCTGAACTTAATTAATTTCAGTGAAATGCAGGCAAATTCTAAAGTTTTCAGAAAGCATTACGGTCCTGGGGTGTTTGTAAGAACAACTGGAGGAAATGGTGTTGTGGTTAAATGATAAACAGATCCTCTCGCTAAGACTCAAAAACCAAGTTGTTTGTTTTAGTTTACTGGAAAGCTGAAGGAGACACACACCAAGCAGCTTATTTGTGGGAAGTAACTGAGGATAAGAATGCAGGGGAGAACATAAAACATCACACAGGATACAGGATTGAGGAGAACCATCTAGTACAAGGCAGCAGTGCTAATCCCAGAGCCGCAGAGCTGCACTTATCCATGTGCTGGTGTTAGTGTGTGTGTGTGCTGGTAAAGCTCTGTCCTGAACTCTTGTGTATAAAGAGTCAATGACCTCAACTGAACTCACATTATACAGAATAAACCGCTGTATACACGGCCGACTAAATCAAAGGTTATACCCAGCGGCAAAACAAAACACCTACTCAGCTCAGAAACACATCTGTCCATGTTCAAAATTTCCATCTGTTTGACAGAAGAAAACGAAATGTCAGTCCTGTGCCAGAAAAGGCCTACAGCTTATAGGAATAGAAACACAGGCGCAAGCAGACACAACAGATCAGCCTTCCTGTATCCTCTGTGTACACATGCTTTTATGTCTTGCAGTCAGAGTGACAGATGAGCCAATAAGTAAGAGAGAAAATGAGAAAAGGGTTAGAACCTCTCCCACTTCTGTCACTGCGGTATATCATAGCAAACTCTCATCTCACCTGGCCAGGTTAAAAGCATCATCGATAAGTCCTGCCCTGTTTCCAACGGATATGATCTGCAAGTGAAAAAGAAGCAAAGAGGGAGTGAAACACTGAAAGAGGAAAAACAGATATTACTGAATACAGACAAGTTTTACTTGGGGGTTGTTGTGCAGCTGCTGAATCAGAAGTTTCCAGTTCTGGAGGTCATAGTTCACACGGAAGTAGCCCGTTTGATTGATGTTGCCTACCAACCATGTGCTGTCATCCATCTGACCAATCCTGTGGGTTTCTGAGACAAAACACAACAAAAAACATCAGTCACTTAATCCAAGCATCAAGAAAACAAAGACATCAAAAACATTAAAAACACAAGTTATGCAGATGACTTCATGGTGTCGTATCAGGAGATAGTAGGAAGTGCCATATTCAATTTAATATATTGCTGCTTACATTCAAAACTATTAATAAATTAGCGCCGAGTTATCTTAGTGACCTTCTTAGGCCACATACTCCTGCTAGAACACTTAGATCTGCTACTCAACTACCGTTGACGCAACCTAGATCTGGCTGAAGTCTCGGGGTGACTGTGCGTTCGCTCTGGCTGCCCCGGTACTGTGGAATAACCGCCCCCTCGATATCCACTCCTCTAATTCTATTGCATTGTTTAAATCACGATTAAAGACCCACTTATTCAATCTTGCCTTTCCTTCTAGTTAAATTTTGACTGTTTTTCATTATATACTTTTATGCTTATTTTATTCTTTGAGATGTATCTGCTGCTTCTCCTATGTATCAGTGACAGCGATCTGCTTGCATAACTAGTATTTGCTTTGCTTTTTTTTCTATATTTATTTGTTCTAGGTATACCCTTGGTTTTTAAGTTACTTTATAAATAAAAGTTCATTATTATAATTATTATAATTATGACAATAAAACTCAATGAACTCATTACATGGTATTCAAATGTTGGATTCTGTCTTGTATACACTGTTGTCATTCAGTAATAGTAATAAAGGTAAAATTTAGTAATGTGTTATGTCTTCTGTCATTTTAACTAAGACAAAATGTTCAAAATGTTAAATGTTATTATAATTAGACAGTGTTCTGAAAAGTTGATATAAGCCATCAATTGCAGAAATTCGCTCATCTTATCATAGGTTGCGAGGCGAATGGTATTAACAATCTGTTTCAGTCTGTTACGCTTACATTCATTCCTACGACTATATATTAAAAATAAAATTAGTTTGGGATACCTACATATGCATAGCTTTAAAGATTTTTTCAGAGAGATTTGATTTCATATGTTGATTCCCTCACAGAGTCAGAAACCACCAATTCCTGCTTTACTGTTGTTCATATTCTTATGTTGTTTTATTGACACTTTCTTTATTAATCATTGACAGTCTCGTTCATAGAACATTTTATTCCAAAAACATGCACAATCTTTTTTTTCTTTTATGGAGTAGTAAAAAGAGATTTCTAAAATCCTCTCTGGAAAATAATCTGGCTTTAATGTGCCAACAAAACGAAACAAGAATTTTGAATCTGGTTTTACCAAATCCTCTGATTTGTTCTGTTTTGGGAAAGAGTACAAACCAGGAATATTTATACGGAGGAAACCCCAAATGCACATTTGAATCTAACATTTTTGAGAAATTGGAACAAACAGACCAAATAGAAAATTGGGTGCAGCAGAAAAAAATCATCTTGAAACTACAACCAGCTAAGAATAGCCTGCTCGATCTGCACAACCTTTTAAGGATTGCAGCGTCTCACAGAACAACATAAACATCCTCAGAGATGGCAAAATTAGGTTGTAAGCTTTGGTAGAACAGCTTGTAGGATGTGTATAACAGCCTGGTGAGGAAAACAGGGAAAATAGCAGCTGACCCCAATCTGGCCCACTTCTTCAACGTATTCCCTCTGATAGGAAACAAACTGAGTCGTGAACTTTAAAACTCCTTTCTTCTCATTGCAAGTAGGTAAAGTTATGCCAGAATCGAGACTCTTCTTCTGAAGTTGTTGTCAGCTCTTTCCAAAGATGAGAACCTTATGCTTTTTTTAAGCAAAGACAGAAATAGAAAGTATATTCCTCAAAAACAGAGCCTGAATTACATCTATTCTAAAGAGACTGAAAGGGAACAAGCCAGAAAACAGTTATCATCTCTGATAACACTCATAAAGTGAGGATAGCATACTCAGCCTTTATCATTAGCTAATCTAAACGTCAGCACACATCAGCTGATGGCTCTGTGAAACCTTCAACTGGTCCAATCAGAAGCTCTCATACACTGTGCTAACTTGTCTGAAGTTGTCGCTTTGCAGCTCACCTCAAGCCGAGCTCCTCTTTTCACGCTTTGTGTTGTTTCTGACTTAATAAACATCATATCTGCTGTCATCCATGCCTGCTCTGATCTCTGTGTGTGCATGTGGTGGTGGTGGGGTCTTACAGCTGGATTCACTGGCATAGGGCTTCAGGCTGAATTACCTTAAAAAAAACTGAAGCTTTAGTTTGCCAGGAAAAAAAACTAAAGGAGAATTTTATTTCATAAAGTAGCCAGCAAGACAAAAGAGGAACAAGTTTTATTCTGAAAGGTTTATTTCTCATGTAGCACACTTTCCTCCAAAAGCTAATAAAGACAAAGCACCTCCTCAACACATAAAACTTTTGTTCCCTGTAAGAAATCATTTTATCATTCTAATATCAAAGAAATTGCAGCCGTACTTTGTAGAGCGGGTTATTCTTTAAAAAACAAACAAGTGTGACCTTTACTTGTCTAAAAGCCAAAAAAACAGCGAGTTTTGTTCACTGTTAAATAATGAAGGAGTTTCATTTATGAAAAAAAGCTTTACTTTAAAAGAAAAGAAAACATTAAGAATTAGCCAGATTTACATGTGGGAGGTTTGTGTTCACCTCTAACCTTGAAAACGAGACGCCTCAAAACAAACTACTGTAACTGTGTGCTTCGATTTGTTGAGCCCATTAACTACAGATTACATGTCTGGAGATAATGAGATAATTAATTTGTGATCAGGAAATGGATTACTCTGTTAGCATAACAAAACAATCCCAAGACAGCGGCTCATTATTTCAAGGTAACACAATAATTAAGTCATGATTGCAGAGCAAACTTTCATGAATGATTTGAGACGTGAGAGCAGCACAGAGCATCATTACACCCACACTACTGTACCTGTCTTGTTGTTGATCCAGATGAGAGACTCTGAACAAACAGCGGATGCGTTTCCCACAGCAACTGTGAGTGGGACCTGCCACTGTAAACTACAGAGAGAGAGAGAGTGATGTCAGTAATGGTCAGTGGGATTGGATTGGGTTTTATTGCCTCAGTTATCAGATAGAGAGGCATTTCAGAGAGAAGAGAGAGCGATGGTCAGTGATGATCTCTCAGCATCAGTCAGCTGGAAATGGAGCGAGTGACGCTCACTGTGTTACACAGGGACAGGAAGTGAGAGTGTAATAGCTGCAGCAGTCAGCAAGCATCAGTCAAGTGGAAGTAACTGAAGGTTATTGTCTCTGTCTGAGAAACGGAGGTTAAATGTGCTGCCCGACAAACTCTCTGGTTGGTTAGTCGGGTGATTTTTACATTTTCACCGTCATCTGAACAATGCAGAAATGCCCCTTCGCTGCTTGAGTGAATTCTGCAACCTATCGAGCTTTTAAAAAACAATTATATTACCACAAAATGGCAGTGCTGCTGGGACTTAACTGGGCTGTTTTTCTTCCTGAACGTTTGACATTTAGGAGTTAAACGGTTTCTGAGAAGCAGCAAGGCAGATGAAATGTGGGAGCAATTCACTGCAACACAATCCAGATTCTGTGAAAAAGAAAATATACAATCATCCATCCATCCATCCATCCATCCATCCATCCATCCATCCATCCATCCATCCATCCATCCATCCATCATCCTCATGACAACAGGCTAAGCTGGTATCCCTTATTTCCTTTTTCCTCAAACACCGTTTTTCCTGTTCTTTCTTAGGTATTCAGAAGTTTTTCCAGGCCACACACCTATAACCTCTCCAGTGAGTTATGCTCTATGGGCGGCCTAGAAAACTCCAAAGGAAGTTTTCCTGTTCAGATCCCTGGACCACCTCAGGTGGGTTCTTTCATCACAAAGAAGCAGCAGCTCAAATATTATTTTGTATTTTTTTTCATCTGTTCAAGACATTGTTTTAGCCTCAGGTGATATAGGATATAGGTGATATAGGAACCCAAACTAGTTCCACAAAATGACCACAGTTTATGATTTTCCTGTTCACATTGTTTTCATGGGTAGTGACCCTGGTTACAGCTGAGACCTCAGAATGCTTAGGTCGTCAATAAGAATGTTTTATACTGTCTTTGGTTGCTTATGCCAAGTTGGACACACACCCTGCTTTCTCTCAGAACTGGTTTAATCTTTTAAAGTGTTGGAAACATTCCTGTGAGATTTTGGTCCTAATTGCTGTAGATTTGTTGCTTTATGTTGTGCTGTGTCTGATCCTGCTGCCATCATAAGATGCGTCCACTGGGATCATAAATGGATGACATGTTTCAGCAAAGAAACTCAGGTAGCCTATAGTGTTTAAACAATGCTTGGAGTCCAAAGTCTTTATTAGAGAAATCACAAATAAGAAATAAATAATAGTACATAAAATAAAATGATTTTTATTTTTATTTACTAAAAAAGAAAAGACTTACAAAAAACATTGTATGATAAACTTCCAATGATCTAAATCAGGGGTCTCAAACTCATGGCCCAGGGGCAAATTGTGGCCCACGTCACCCTGATTTGCGGCTCGCACATTGCTGTGAAGAAGCATATATTAAAAAAAAAACAACTATTATTTAAAACAATGATTTAATTAGAAGGCAATATGAGCAGAGTGTTACAGTCATAGCCCTGTAAGAATGTAGCATCATGGGCAGTGTAGTCCATGCTGCAGGGAGAATATGTGGGACTGCCCCTCCAGTTGTGTGTGTGACCACAAGGGAAGGAAAAAATACGAGATGCTACCAACGAGAAATGGAAGATGAAAGCATGTAAATAAAATAACAACCACTGCAGCCAGTGCAGAGTGTTGTAAATAAGCTGTTAAGACTCTATCAATTTGTTTATTTAGTACTTAAATGAAAGGCTTCAGCTATTTATGAGTAAGGAAAAAAAAATTTACTTTCACAGTTTTGTCTTATTATACAATATTTAAAATAAAGAAAAAAACTAAATTTTTGCAAATATTTGTGGATGTTTTCTTGTTTGTTTGGTTTTTTTTTTTTGGTTCTACTTGAACACTTAAGTGGCCCTCTAATGACATGACAAGGCCCCCAGTGGCCCCCAGCTCCTCTGAGTTTGAGACCCTGATGTAAATGGTGTGACAGAATCCTGAGTATACACAGGAATTCAATTTCTTTAAATCATTCATATTGAAGTCTTTTCTGTCAAGTTGTATGTGAGGTACTTTGGAAGCTTTTACAAATAGCTTTACAGATGAACAAAGTTATATAAAAATGTTTTAACTGAAGCCACACCGGTTCAGTTGTCCGCCGGTTTAACAAGGTTCACATCAGGTGTTAAGGAAGGGTACTGGAACAAGAAGGCATAAGTGGACAAGGGTGAGAACAGTGAATAGGAGAAACAGATTCCCCCTATTCACCATCACTCGCTGCTGTAATGCTATTATGCAAGTAATTCAAATGGAAAGGTGAAACATCAAGTTTACCAGGGAGGTATAAACTAGCTGTTCTCCACTGGACCAGAGGAACTGCACTCCATGACTATATGGTAACACAACTGAACCAAGTGCTAAAGGATGAAGCAGACTAGGAATGGCAAACTTTTGGGAATCCCCAAGGATCCCCAAAAGGGGCCAGTCCCATCCAAGTACCGGCCAATAACCTATCTCAGCACCACATAGAAGCTCCTGTCAGGCATCATAGTAGCTAAGATGAACAGGCACATAGGTCAGTACAAGAGCGGGGCCCAGAAAGGAAGTAGCATGAATAACCAAAGGGGAAAAACACCAACTAATGATAAATAGAGCAGTTGCTAGAGACTGTAAGACTGGACTGATCAACCTGTGCACCACTTAAATGAAAGCCAACAACTAAATGCCTCACACATGGATCCATGTGTCGAAGGGTCAGGGCTGTTTCAGCAGCAAAAGGGGACCAACATAATATTAGGCAAGTAGCAATGTTAATGTTATGCCTGATGGATGTATGTGTATGGAGACAGCCAGAGAGTCAGCAAGCATAAAGCAAACTAAAGGATGGCAGAACTATTTATGATGTCATGAGTGCATTATTGTTAGTCTGAGGTGAATGTTTTTGGCCAAAAACCAAACCCATACACAACATAGTGCTCTGTGAGGAGAGAATTTAGCTGATTCTTAAAGCTCATTAGGAACAAATAGCTTTTTGATGCTTCCCTATTAAATGTTGAAGTCTCATTTTAATCTTAACAGTTACCATATGTAAGTACTTATAAGACTCTTAAAAGTGAGTGTTTCTCTTCAGCTCTGTTAGAAGCCCTGACATTATAATTAGACTCATTTTGATCAAATTGATTTATATTTTAATTAGACTGGATTTTAATTAGAAATGGCAAACAATCAGCTTTACATACATACTTTACATCCAGTCAATTCCCCTTTTTAAGCAGTGGGTGTGTGAATACTGTAAAGTAGGGGTCATTGTAACACAATCAGCCTCAGAAAGAACCATTTACAATTCCTATAATAGCCATTTGTCGCTGCGGGCGACAGTGGATCAATACCACTGCCTAGCAAGCAAATACTTTATCTGATATTTATATCAATGTGATTGACAGGAGTGTAACTAAACTAAATACACATACACACCCACAGAGACACACACTGGAAGACACACAATCCACAGCCTGGACAGCAGAATGTGTTTATTAATATTGATGCAAGTGTGTGTGTCCTCAGAGTTTATGGTTTATTCATCAAAGGCAGAAACCAAGTGAAACACACACATTCACACTGGAGGTAGCGAGAAACACAGCATGACTGCAGTGATCTATTCAAAGAGGGAAACTTTAGAAACTCTTCAGACAGCCTTCACCTCTCTGCTCATCTTCCTCCATTAAAGAACATGTTGACCCCATTTAGAGTCGTCGTTCCAAGTGTCTCCAAGTCAGATAAAATCAAAACCTTTATGATCAAAAATACACCTCCCCACTCCTCTAATGCCAGGATCAGAAGCCACGATATCAGCCTGATAATGGCTCGACAGACGTGGGCCGTCAGGAATAAAAATGAGAGACATGCAGCGTCTCGTGGCATAAAACAACCCAAAGAAGCTTCTAGGTCACTTCACAACTTCTAGACACAGAGGGCAATTTGTGTGTGCTGCAAAATTAACACAAAACAGCACTTAACACAGACCACGACCATAAAATTACCATATAACTCAGTGACAAGCACCAAATTATTAATGACTACATGACTGCTCTGTGTTGGAACACAAGATGCCCTGAGGACGATTTACAAACGGGCACTTAGTTTCCCTTGGCACCCAGAGCTAGCAGAACCAGAAACTCTGAGGGGAACCATTAAGAACAAAGTGATCATTCATATTCAGATGATTATGTATAAGTAGAACTTGACAATCATCAATGTTTAATACTACGTCGGGGAGGGAGGACTTAATGACGGAGTTCAATGTGTTGTCATCTGCATGATTACTTTTTTCCTGAAGTACCAAATCTTGTTCCAGGTTATTGGAGAAGCAGTTTAAGCATGACTTCTCTCATCTGGTGGGACTCAAATACACACCAAAAACATCTCATCTAGGAAACAACAAGGAGTCATGCTAGTCAGTTACCCAAACCCTACCTTCACTGTTTCCTTCCGATGGTGGAGACCAGTGCTCCTACCCTGAACCCTCTCCCCAATAACTGAGCACTTTACCATCTCTCTAAAAGTGGCTCAAAGCAACCTTCTGCTTTTATCCTTGATCTTCTTTCAATCAATACCAACAGCTTGTGGCAGGAATCTAGACTATTCATTTTGTATTAATATCCAATGTACTGTTGAGCAAATCAAAAAAAGGTTTCTGGATGACTGTGGGACCAGATCACCTATCTTATGAATCCTGTGACAGACTACTCTAGACTTACTCTACTGTGAGACTACTCTCTGTAGGGTTTTCTTTTTTTTGTTCTGGCAACACTTCCAGCCATGTAAATAACCACCATATATACACACTAATAAGGAATAAACCAGACTTGTCACCCAAAAGATGTGTCATGTGGTAGTTATGTAGCTGACTGAAAGTAAAGTCATATCTGTCAGATGTGCAAGACACAAACAATCTGTCACGATCTGCAGTGGCAGACCGTGTGAAGAGTTTGTGAAGACAGGTGCGAACACAGATGAGGAGACGGAATAGCTTCAACAAAAGGCGAGCCTTTATTTCGGCTGATAAACATGAAACATAAATCAAAGCGAGAAAACAAACTAGAGTATGAAACTAACAAACTAGACTATGAAACTAGGACTGCATTAAGACTCTATGAAAACTATGATTTCTATGACTAGGGAAGTTACACAGACGACACGACCCTGAACACAGGAAGACTGAGGACTAAAATACACACATGAGGTGATTGAGGAAGTGGAGACACATGAGGACACAGCTAACGCGAATGAAACATAACGACACAGGGGAGAGTAAAACTGACCACATGAAAACAGAACACAAGACCCTTTTCAAAATAAAACAGGAAATATGGAGACTGGGACACGGCAACACCAGCATAACAAACCTAGATCAGATGACGGACTAGTCAAGAAATGAAACACAGAAACCAAGGAGACAGATAATAATTAATGTTAACCTAAACCCCCACTAAACCTTAAATAAGAATAACACACAACTAAAAACTAACCTAACATGAAAACTTCAAAAACTAAGAAAAAACACTCCAAGCGCTGGGTCAGAGACCCAGCCTGTGACACACCGGTTAATAAAAGACTGGTTTAACCTGGTTACAAACGAATAACTTGATTAATCAAAATAAATAAACAAGTAATGTAAACTAACTAACAAAAACCCCACATGTACCGAAAAACTCAATAGGCTAACATGTAATAAATCATGTTTATTTATAAATAATCTGTATTCAAATGTATCAAGTTTATAACAGCATTGTTGATATTGTTGGAAAAACCCCATATAGACCTGATCTACACGTCTATCTGATGTCCAGTGTTTAGTGGCTTGTTCAAACACAAGTGTGTGGTTTCACTGGGCCCGCTATATGAATAATGGGCCCCAATGAAAGGCGTTTAACAACACGGATGATCCTGTGAGTGGGTGATTTACGCGATTAGACATTGTTTTCAAAGCTTCTGATCTGTTGACTCGAAAAACAGAGCAACATGCATGTCTGTGCTTCAAAAATCTACACGCATGTCAAATTGTTGTGAAAAAGTCTATGAATTATAGATCAGAAGCTTAAGCTTCCAACTGTGATTGATTGGTTTGCCATCATTAGTGGGAACTATGAGTATGCATGTGTGTGTGTGTTCTGTCATAGTGAAGGCATCACATCCATGTATACAAAGTATTGTATACACAGCTATGCAAAGATGAACTGACTGACTGCTGCACCCTGCTTACTGATGCAATACATGTCAAGCTTGACATTTTAGAATGGCTCATACAAGTGAAAACATTTCTTAAGAATCACAAAATCCATCAAGAAGAGCTCTGATCAGCCCCAAGTTCATTCTGCAGCATGAAAACAAGCCCAAAGATGCAGCCAGAGTCAGAAAAATTACATTCAGCCACAAGACAAGCGAGGAGTGCTGCAATAGATGGTCTGGCCCCCACAGAGCATTGATCTCAACATCATGAAGTCTGTCTGGTATCACATGAAGAAACAGAGGAAACCAACACAGCCTAAAACCCTAGAAGAATAACTTCACCGAGATGCTCCCAACAACCTACCTGTCTTCTATGAAAAACCCATCCTATGTACTTGGTGTAGACTGATGGGGAATTTTTTAACCTAGTGCTGCACTCACACCTATTTCATGCATCTATTGCTACAAGATGCCGAATCCTACTGACAATGTGTGGTCTCTGCTTGCCATCATTGCTGATCACTTACTGTGTGTAAACACTACAGCATGCACCGCAATGGTGATGTTGAAGGGTATAGGCTTGGGCGATTGCACCAATATATCGTTGAGTAGGTTTGCTAAAATTGATGGAGCTAATGGTAGCAGTCAACAGAAAAAACTAATAACGCTGTTTTAACAGCAGCCTCTTTCATCTGCGAGCAAATGCAGCGATTCGTTTATTCAAACTCATAACAGAGAGAAAGAAAGGCAGCAGCCTCAGAAAAAACCCATTGGGATGGTGGGCACGTACATGCACATGCTAGTTAGTCGGGTTTGAGTCCTTTGTTCACACTACACGACTGAAAGGGCCAAACAACATTTTTAAGTTATCTAAAGTTATCTCTATCATGTTTAACCTGAGTAGCGAAAGACTGCAAGGGTTTGAAAACGATGTGATGGGGGTTTGCTGTTCTCGTCGGCTCTAGTGAGCGTTGAACCCCCGGCTAGCTATCGAGCTGCTGGGTAACAGACATAAAAGCGTACCAATTATTAATGCCTATTAATAATGTGGAAGGTGAATATTTTTCCAAGTTTCTTAAAAATAATGGAGCTGAACGACATGTGGCATAAAATACACATTTGATTTTGTTATTTAGATTTGTTTTGAATAATCAGGACTTCTCATATCTTAAAGACCTCATAGCTCCTTATTATCCTAATAGAGCTCTTTGTTTTCAGACTTCAGGCTTGCTTGTTTTTGCTACAGATTTCCAAAGTAGAATGGGAGTCAGAGCTTTCAGCTTCAGGTTCAGGGGAAACTTTGAATTCGATAGACAGACGCCCGCTCTGCTTTCAAGTGCAGACTTAGAACTTTCCTTTTTGATAAAGCATATAGTTATAATTTATGAAAAAGGTGACCCTGAATCCTTCCTTAGTTACTCTGCATTAGGTCTGCATTAGGCACTGAGTGTTTCTTCTTCACTCATCTCTTTAATTTGTCTGCCTATACACCACTGCTGCACTAATCATTAGTAATTATTCATCTCTGACTCTTACCCAGAGTGAATCTTTTGCCCTGTCTCTCTGCTCTCGTCTCTTTCCTCTCCCCCCAGGACGGCCCCTCCCTGAGCCTGGTTCTGCTGGAGATTTCTTCATGTTAAAAGTTTGTGCGTGCTCATAGGGGATCGTCTGATTGTTGGAGTTGTCTCTGTATTCTGTAGAGGTGTTACTATATGAATCAAATTGAATGTTAACATTTAGAAAACAGATGGTTTGGTTCTGTTTAGTCACCTCTCTGCATTCACTCATTACTATTATTAATCTCTGTCTCTCTTCCACAGCATGTCTTTTATCCTGTCTTCCTTCTCTCAGCCCAACCAGTCACAGCAGATGGCCCCGCCCCTTCCTGAGCCTGGTTGAGCTGGAGGTTTCTTCCTGTTAGAAGAGAGTTTTTTCTTCCCACTATCGCCAAAGGACTTCCTCATAGGAGTTCATGTGATTGTTGGAGCTCTCTCTGTTTTCTTTATATTATTGTAGCGTCTCAACCTCTACTTTGAGGCAACTGTTGTTGTAATTTGGCACTTTATAAATAAAACTGAATTGAAAATCATTCAGCAAAGTTGAAGATCACTTCCATATGCTGGTGATCAGTATGGACAGTCCAGCCAGGTTCACATCTTTCAGACCCAGATCACATGGGAATCTAATGCAGACATATTAAAAGCCTTTTCCTAACCTGAATAACAAACACCGCTTCTAAGGTTTACACCAACACTTCCAATATTTTTAAAACTCAAACTGTGAAAACTTTTAATGTTTAACATGTCATCTATGCATGACATATCTGGCTCTGGAATTTAAAGAAAAGAAAAGAAAAAAGGAAACCAAAAAACCGTGGCTGAGTAGGAGGGTATCGTCAGATCTGATAACAATCTGAGCTGGCTGGAATTTGAGTTGAGGAGACACCGAGGAGCCACGTCTCACTGGGCAGGTCTGAGTCTCCCTGTCGGCAGCTGACCGTGTTGACACATCCCATCATCATTCTCAACCTTCTCTGGTCTCCACATCCTCACACGCTGTTCATGTAAAAAGATACACACACATTCAATCATTCACCATCCCCTGACTGCCATTTGGCCTCATCTCTCACAGATGGCCCTTAGGAAAAACTGTGCAGAATACAATATAGTGTAGCATGTGGTAGCTGATGTCATAGTGTCACATATAGAAGTTTTTAGTTCTAGCATGCTACACACACAGGCTTGTTTGTGCCGTTTCTGTTTAACGTGACACTTGTGTTTTCCAACACCGTTGGCTTTGTGCTCTCAGTGTGTTGCATCTTTTCTCTCTTATCAGCGGATTCCTATCGGGTCAGCCAAACATGTCAGACTACAGTGATCTAAGACATTTTTCTGCTGCTCTGCTCAGCAGGGCAGGAAGAATGCAGCCCTGCCATTTCACTGTCTTCTGTGATTACACTATGCCTGTGTGTGTGTGTGTGGGTGTGTGCTTGGTTTAGATAGCAATACATTCTGTTGTCAGTGTAAACATGGGAAACATAAATATAATAAATCCATGCTAGTTTGTACGATTTAGCAGGCTATTATTGTTTTTTTAAACATGGAAAATGTGACTGCAGGCCCTTTTGGTCAGGTTTAACATCACAGAGCAAGATGGAGGAAAATATTCCCTGCATGCTTCTTGGGTGGTTTGTATTAATAATTTAGATTTTGTGGAATTAGTTGATATGATGACACAATTTGGTCATTGAGCATGACAAACCAAAAAAACAAAAGATGGCAAATAAATGTGAACCCCCCATAAATCTGCAGCCACAAACTAGATAGTTAAGAAAAAAACATCCTCTCAAAAGTAATCCAGTAATTCATTTGTGTGTATTTGTAACTTTTTCTGACATTATTTGAACATAATCTAGGGGGCAACGGGAGAACAACCCAGATTAGAAAAACCCTGATCTGTGGGTGAGCTGTAGCTCTTCCCATTTGTGTTACTGGTTTGCATTATGGCTCAAATGTTAGCACTGACATGTTTCCATCTGACTGGCCAAAATATTTCACTTTAGATTTACTTTAAACAGCAGTCACACACAAATAAATAAACCTTCAAAGCGCCTCTGTTCTATTCTTGTTGGAAATAGAAGTGTTTGTAGTTGTTTTCCTAGCATCACGTT
Organism: Hemichromis elongatus; assembly: GCA_015108515.1. Lineage (NCBI taxonomy): Eukaryota > Metazoa > Chordata > Actinopteri > Cichliformes > Cichlidae > Hemichromis > Hemichromis elongatus. The sequence goes on from VUQR01019405.1 coordinate 31,723, forward strand.
TTAAGGAGCCATTTAACATGTGGATAAAGTAGAAGGCTACTTGATCCACTACTCATCTTTATGTACAGCAGCCAAAAGGTGTTTGGGAACCAAAGCAAGAAGTATTGTTTGGCCAATAAGAGATGACGAGTGTCAGTTGCCATTACAACATATAATTGCAGATGGAAGTTCCTTATCCAACCACTGGAGGCAGATATGTAATAAAGAAGCACGAGCTACAAGAAGCTATTCAAGTGACCTTTATTAAAAACCCTAGTGAGGGTCATTGTAGGACCTGGAGGTCTCTAACCCTGATAGAAATCCCCCATACCAGCACCAGGGACTTTAAGCATCCACCACTCGATGCTGAGACGAGCTACACTCTTGAGAGTCAAGTCATCATCAGAGGTAACATTTGACTTCGTGCAAGTAGTCGTCAGGAGAATGTCCCTTCTAAATGGCATCCTTCATCTCTTGAAATATTGTGTTTTTAAGAAATGGTACAGTTCTGAAATTTTATGTCATATTAACACATCTACATCTATTTAGAGGAGCAAAATGAAAACAGAACAACCTTTTAATGCAGAGATTGTTGATTTGCAGATAAAATTTAGTAACACTGAGCAAACTTTTCAAATTTAAATTTAAAATCCCTGCTTAGGTGCATAATGCACCATTACACTAGCTATTTACAGTCCACAGTCAAAAGCTTACTCTTTAATATGTTTAAGCCATTTGTAAAATGTGAAGGCTCACTATGAAATAGAGGACACGATAACTGATAGGAATGTTCCACGGTAAAGGACTTGCTGCTATCTCTACTTTACCTCAGCACAGACTGGTTTATACAACCTGTCTCATTCAAACATTCGTACAAGCACTAACTTTCTTTCTAATAGTCACACATGTATTGGAGAGCAACTTGGGATTAGTATCTTGCCCAAGGATGTTTTGACATGCAGAGTGGAGCAGCCATTGCCTCAACCTCTAATCAATGACCTGCTCTACCTGTTGAGATACAGCAACATCTGATGGCCCCAAACAGTCTCCCATCCAGGTAATAACCAGGCCCAGCCCTGTTTACATCTATGGCTGGGTGATCGCTCTGCAAGTGCAGCAAATCAAAGCATGAACGATGCATATTCAGAGGTTAGTTATAGCAAATGAAATAGCACATATTTCAGTGTAACAAAATTGATTAATACACGCCTTAATTACCACTAATTACTTTGTCAAAAAAAGCTCTTGTTATCAAAGAAAAGCGATCCTGTCCTGATGTAAACTTCTGCAGATTAATACACTCAAATATACCCTTTGATGTGGACTGTATGAATGTGGAAATGAAGCAGTGTGTCAGGCAGTAGCTTCAGGCTCAGCAGGAGGAGCAGAGACGGAGGGAAACACAGAGTTTGTTAAAGCAGCCCTGCTGGGATGCAGGTTATCCTTACACAGCTGAAGTTTCCACAGTAACTGACCCACACTTATAGTGATTCCTATTTCTGGAACTGAATTTCACTAACACAATATTACAACGTACACAGGCTGTTTTGAGCGCACCTCCTGCCATCTTATTGTGCAGCTGGATTTCTTTGATTTACAACACTTGGTATTCTCACGCTCGCCCACACTTTGCACTCTCACCCTGCTCTGTTTGGTGTTTTCCACTCTAAAAGACAACCACTGTGTTACCACCAGCCATTTCATAGTGGTGACACTGGGATGGTGCTGTGCAGAGTTTTAGCAGAGTAGCACATCTCAGTAAAGACTGCCACCCTGAGACTCATTCACTCTGGGTAATTAGAGGGTTGTGTCTTCAAGCACTACTAGATTCAGTAATACGCTATAATTCTGGTCAGAGTTAATTTTTCACTCTTCTCATGGGACATTTGCCACACACAAAGCTGCACTAAGTATGCTCATGTGTGCACAAACACCACACCACTCTCTGTGGTTAGGCCACTATGGCAATATATCTTTAGGCTGCTAGTTTCTGTCCACACATGCAATCAGACTGCTGTCTGCTAAGAGCGTGCAGTTGTTTTGGCTTCCTAAAACACACAGAGCTAAAAAATAAAAAGCAATAATCACGATAAGCGTGCCAAAGTGTTGGAGTGTTAAACTGTCCCAGGTAAAGCCCAGCTCTACTGCAATCACTGTAATCACGCCATGATTTTAGCAGTGACAATGATTTGGATAGTGTAGCGCTTATAACGGTTCACTCTGATAAAGGCATTGAACGTCCATGAAGGTTAAGTTCTCAATCACTACAGACAAAGCAGTGGATTTGATAGATACATAACTGTCACTTATTAGGAGTCAGCTTTTTGAAAGCTTTACAGCACTTTGACTGCCGCCATGCATAGATGCTGTAAACAAAACTGCAATCTATTCAAATGCCACCAGAGGGCCACAGTTGTGGTCAGAACAATGGGGGTGACCAAACTCATATGCTGCATCCTCCTGAGGACCCAGCCCACGTAGACCACGAAGGCCAGGTCCTCGGGAGGATGCAGCCTATGAATTTGGACACCCCTAATGTAGAAAATATGGACGACCTAATAGCTCCCCAAACATGACTGCGGTGTAAGTCATAAACCCCGCCCATTGGGTTTGAGGAACATTTCCAGGAGTTGCCAGTTACAAGTCATTTGCCAAGTGTATGGTTTCACAGTTATACATCATTACAAGGCTTCTTAACAGAACTACTATTCCAAGCACTGATCCAAGGACCACCTAAGCTAAGCCCATCTTTATAGCGTCTGCACTGACATGTTTGGTTTTTATTTTAGACCCCAAAGTGACCATATTTGTATAACATGGTTGCTGAGCTACCAGCTAATGCCAACATCTCTAGGCTGTCAAATGCTATGTGACTACTGTCCCTACTTTTGGCTGTGTACATTGGGAATATGAGCATCTAACAAAAGTTGTGAGCAGGTCGGATGATTCAGATTTTTTTTTTTTACATCATATGTGTTTGTATATTATTTGCCTCCGAAAGAAATAGCAGGAATATGCAGGGTATGGTAAGAAAGTGATCTGACAGGAGACAGTGTGAGGCTTTGGTCGATGTTCTGCTGGTCCTGGAATTGATTCTCCTGATCTCAGTCTGATTGTGGATCTGTGGGATGTGCTGGAAGTGAAAAAGCTTCGGAAAAGCAGGATTCGTGCCACATCATGTTCACTTCATATCACAGAAGGAATGACAAGGGAATACACAAAGTTCAAGCTGGAAATATAAATAAAATCAGTCGATAGGTTGACACATTCAGTTTGTATGCTTTATTATTAACTAAGTATTTAGCCACAAATAATCTCAGTGTCAGCCCACATTAGCTGGTGACACTAGTTATGTTTCTACGAATCCATTTGGAAAATTAGATCTAGAACTCTTCCTGTTTAAGCTGCTTTAGCCTTTCAACAGTTGCTACACATCTGCAAGCCACTTCGCAACTTCTATCCCATTACTCCTTTGTTTTTGTCTATAGCCTAGATAATGCCTGCTTTGTTCTCTTCTCACAGATAACTCAATAGAGATTTCAAAATATATAAATAACTAAAGTGACCCTGGCTAGAGTACAAGCTTACCAGCAGGGGGAGATATATATTTAAAGGCAAGAAGTTGGTAGTAAGAAAAAACATGTAAGAAGCACATTCCAGGGTTCTTAATATCCAGCATAAGCTAGGCAGCTAATACATTTATACATTTAAATTTGTTACGAATATCTGTTTAAATACTTTCCTTTGATTATTTTCACGTTGGCTTGAAATAAAATATCTCCCTCTGCTGTTACTGCAGATTACTGCAACTTCTGCATGTGTGCTTATTGCACCATTTGCTGTGATGTCCAGTTGAAAGTTTGCTTTAAAGCTTTTAAAGCTTAACTACTGTACACTACTTTTCCTCTTACACACACGCCTTTGTTGCTTTCAGTCTGTATTATATGTTTAACCTCTTTATATATGTTTGTCTTCCTTTGTATAATCAGCCGCTGTGCTGTCGGTACATTTTCCATGTTTGTGATTAGTCAGATGCAGCCAGTGTCACTCTTTTCATGTAAACAGGCTTGTAGTTAGGCTAGTTTAATCTGTGTGTGAGTGTACATGGGACATGGATGCTCCTGGTCAATCAACCACCTGAGGTTCGTCTCCTCAGAGGAGATCCTGCAATCCGCCACATTGTTCAGTGTTGGGTGTTATGTGCTGCAGTAATCACATTACATTTTTCATTAACACAGTCATGGAACATTTTACTGTACTAGATTCAGTATTTACATAACAGTTACAACTGTATTCTTACTTGTGTCAGAGAGTGCCCTCAGTCATCTACAGGATGGGCAGAAAAAACTCTTCACTGCTTTCTTCCTGCACATTCGTGTCAGTCAGCTGATTTCAATACATGCAGGCGAGGAGGAAGAAGCAGAATGGTCTACAATGGAGATACAAACATCACTTTTACACTTTTATTGCACAAAAGGACAAATGTCCAGAACAGATCGACCCTATTATACAGCTAACACAACGTTGGGCTTTTTGCAACCATCTACACAGACGGCATGCTAACAGAAAGCGAGCCAAGAACCAAGCTGAGTGTATTCTGACCCAAGCTCAGCAGCCACAGCCTCCAATTCAACAGGTAACAAAGGCAGTGATGAACAGTCAGGCTGCAGCCTCCATTTGTATATGGAGTAGCTTCTTCTTGTGAGATTGTTTTTGAACTCCTATTAGCCAAGCACTCCAGCAATTCCCAGAGTTCCTTGTGTTTCTGTAGGCTTTTTGATACATTTTAGGATTCTGCCTTTTGTCTGCTGCTCTGTTTGCTCTCACTCATTTATGTGTAAGCTTTGCCCGGCTAAATGATACAGATTTGACTCACCCCTGTCATCTGGTCCTCTTCTACCACATGAACCATCACAAAAATGTCTTTCAGGTAAACTGGAAACTTTTTTAGGTCTCATGTTTTTATTACAAAGCAAGCTTCTACGTTCTACAAGCATGGGACAAGTGCTCTTTCTCTCTGCGAGTACACAATGACTCTGGACAGTGTCCTGAGTCTGCTGGCCTCCGCTGATCTTGAGGTCATGTACTGAAGGGGCCTGGCCCTTGCAGGCTGGATATCTCCCTCCGTGAATGTAATCAATCATGTCTGAAATCTGAGCACCGTTGCTTCAGTCCTTTGTGTCTGAAGCATTAATCTGTTCCTGTTTACAGTTAAATTTGATCATCAGGCAAAGGCGTTGGAAACTGAAATCTCATTCACAGTGGGGAGTATTCTACTGACAATGACACATAATGACATCTGCTTCGTGCCTGCCTGTCCTTCTCTGTTACTGTTTGAGGGTTTTTAAACTTTATTCGAGTCATGTCATCGGTTTAAGGCAGCGGACCATCCCAACCTTTTTTGTGCCACGGACTGGTTTAATGTCAGACTATATTTTCACAGACCGGCCTTTAAGGTGTCCTGTATAAATGCAACAAAATAAAACAATATGAGCAAGACAAAAACTGGCATTTAATAAATATAATAATACATTTTTTACTGTGTAATTATGTAACTTTATTAGCAGCGTCCTCCTGAAAATGCACCAAAAACTTTGAGAGTAACATTCTCCTCTATGCCCCTTAATGCTCTGTGGTCGCTATGGTAACGCCTAAATATTTCTTTCAAAATAAGGAAGACAACTACAAAACAAATATAAAGTACATGAAAATATATAATTCATCATAAGGCTAAATCAATGTGTCCCTGTGCTTGTTTCTCTGCAACGACACGGTCCCACCAGGGCGTGATGGGGGACAGTGACACCCGAAGTGTGTTGATTATGCGCAGTCTGCTTCTCAATTTTGTTTTGGTGGCTGGAAATGCAGAAAATTCCTTCACGCAGATATGATGTTGGAAATGGCAGCAGGGTTTTTAGTGCTGTTGCAGCAATCTCGGGGTATTCTGCCATGAATTTTATCTAGGATACCAGCAAAGTTTATAAATGTATTCATAACACACAGCAAAAGACCCAGGGAAACCGAGTTAACAATAAAAACCCTGAAAACCATAAATTTCACACGGGAGCCTCGTTGGTTTAAGGATGGGTGCTTCATATAACAGACAACTGTAATAGTTCCCTGAAAACAACGTCTGACTTTTGATTAAATTTAAACAAACTGAGATAACATGTGTCAACATGTTGCAACCAGCTTAAAGTTCTTCATCACAGGCATTTATATTTGATGATCAATAATGTCAGTCAATTGGAAAAAAACTACAGCCAGGAACGTTGTCTGAATGAGGCAGACCATCTTGGGCAAGTTACTTTGAAAAAGTAATTCATTGTAGTTACTAGTTACTTCTTCAAAAAAGTAACTGATTTAGTAACTGAGTTACAAGATTCTGAAAGTAATTAATTACTAGAAAAGTAACTATTGCGTTACTTAAAAAAAAGGTTTAACCCTCTGGGGTCCAGGGTATAATTGGACGCTTTTGACTACTTTTGATGTTGCCTCTACATTTCACCTTTAAAAACTATTGATCGCCGTCCGCGGGAGCGCGCAGCTGCTTAAAGCTGTAGCATCCAGATTACTGACGTAGACGCTACTTCAGTGCTACTGATACAAGGTGCGGTAAGATGGAGACAGCTTCAACTGCCTGTTTGTTGAAAAATAGTAGCAACCGCATCACGTTTTCTTGTTAGTAACGGTAACGGCGTTGTAAAAATAGAAATAGTAATTAGTTGGGGTTTTAGTATTAGTATTAGTAACATGTTCACCATCTTAATTTTCTCCAGCAATTCACCTGTGAGTGAAGAGGTTTATACCGATCAGGCATAGCATTCTGACTACTGACAGGTGAAGTGAATAATGCAGAGTATCTCTTCATCATTGCACCTGTCAGTGGGTGGAATATATATGGGAGCAAGAGAAGATTTTGCCATTAAAGTTGATGTATTAGAAGCAGGGAAATTGGCAATTGTAAGGATATGAGTGAGTTTGAAAGGGCCAAATTAGCAAGACCACAGGGTCAGAGTATCTCCAAAACTGCAGCTTTTGTGTGATGTGACACTCCTCAGTGCAGTGTATCTGTTAAAGGAGTCCAGGAAAGGAACAATGATGAACAAGCAGTCATGAGCAGCCAAAGCTCATTGATGTGCATGGGAGTGAAGGCTGGTCCATGTGGTCTGGTCCAACAGAGGAGCTACTGTTGCTGAAAAAGTTCATGCTGGTTCTGGTAGAACAGCGTCAGCATACACAGTTCGTCACAGCTTGTTGCATATAGGGGCTGCATAGCCACACACCAAACAGGGTACCCAAGCTCACACCTGTCAACCACTGAATGCACACGATCAGAATGGACCATGGAGCAATGGAAGGTGAGCTGCTCTGATGAAAGATATTTTCTTTTACATCAGATGGATGGCTTGGTGTGTGTCGCTTACCTGGGGAACACCTGGAAGAAGGCAAGCTGACGGAGGCAGCGTGATGCTTTGAGCAGTGTTCTGCTGCAACCTTGGGTCCAGTATCATGTGGATGTTACTTTGACATATACAACTACCTAATCATTGTTACAGACTGTCATGTTTGGCTGTGTGGCAGGCGGAATGACGGACCCAAATGGAGGACTCACGAGAAACACAGGAGTGAACTCAGGGAGGCAGCTGGTTGCAGACAAAACGAGACAGGGAGGAAGCGAAAGTGACAACACTGAGCACTGGACACGAGACTGTCAAAGTAAAACAGGAACCAAGAGACATTCACAGGATGTAGAGTTGACACTGAGACATGGAGACAGAGGGAACATAGAAACAAGGGTGACCAGACACGAAACGTGGGACACGGGGAAGGCAAAGTAACAGAAACCTAAAGAATATAAACTAAGAATAAACCACACGGAGAACAATAGAGGGGGACCGAAACCCAGGACCACAACACAGACCATGTACACCCTTCTAAGGACACCGTATTCCCGGATGGCTGTGGCCTCTTTCAGCAGGATAAAACAACCTTCCACAAATCAAAAATGGTTAAGGAATGGTTTGAGGAGTTCACCCAAATGTCTGAAAAGCCTGGAAATGGGAATGGGAGGAAGTGCCTGTTAAGGATGAAAGTGTCAGTCGGACTTTGAGTGTTTCAATAAGAGAAACGTTACAGTTACCTAATTAATTGGATTAGAAGTCACGGAAAACTTATCACAATATTTAATAGATATCAGCATCAAAGTCAACTCAAAATTGTAGATGTCTGGACGAGTGGACTGACTGCACAGTTTGTTTATGTGGTCCCCAGTTCTACCAAAGATAATAAAAAATGTTCTGCATTCTTTGCTCTTTGCAGAGCCTCTTTAGGTACAATGGTTGGTGCAGATGACTTTAAGACTGAACTGGTTCAAGCATTCACTCTGTTTTAACACCTGCTTTGCTGCTTGGGCTGCAGACAGAGTATTATTTTGTATGCCCATGACTCTGTGCTCATTTCATCTCTCGTGAGCACATTCAGAGAGAAAAGAAGTAGAACAAACAATTGAAAACACTTGTGCAGTTTTACTTTAGTCGTCACTCAAGTGTATATGCAGCATTCAGATGGGGTTTGATGTAATGTTCCTGTCTTTGAACTTTTAGACTCCTCTTATTCTCTGAGTATGTATTTGTGATTTTAAAAAATCATTTACTCATGGATCAGCTATGCAGTGGACCAGGAATGTCTTAGATCCAAAAGCATTGTGTCGAGCCAGGAGAGCTCACAGCATAAGTAATTCAACACACCGTTCACAAAACAGCTTTGTATTTTACCTGATGATGAACTTCAAACATGGCATGGTGTGAAGCTCATCTTCAAATGTTTCACTTTATTATGGCCATCAAGAGACCTACAAAATCCTGAAGAAGAGAAAGTCAGACTTAACATCAATAAGTCAATACCAGACATTAGTGTTTGCACTGCTGAGGAGACGGGCAGGGATCGTGAAGATTTACTCTAATTGAGAAGTTAAGACTCAAAAACAAAGAGAGACTTCCCAGGTTTAAAGAAAAATACCAGGAGAAAAAGTAATGCAGTCAGTAGGATATGAATAGAGACTGGAACAGACCAAACTACCATTAACAGAACTATGGATAGGGACACTATGAAGATGAAACTCTGCACAACTCAGTGGAGCCACACATTCAACTAATAGTTCTCTGTGAGCTCATAAATACAAGCAGCCTCACATCTTCTTTTACCCTGTCCTTGCTTCATCTTTAGTAATGCATACTGTCGCCTCTTTTCATATGTGGAAATGAGCCTCGTGGATGGGACCAGTATCGTGGCAAGTTGTTGATTTTCTTCCTCTGGTTGTACAAAACTGAGAGTAACTGCAATAAACCCAAGAGCTGCATCTCAGACTCTACACGCCTCAGTTAGTATATTAAATAATGTTCATCAACAGTATTATTAGAAAAAGACTGAACAAGTATGACTTGTTTGGAAGGGTTAACAAGAGAAAGCCTCTTTCCTCTAAAAGACCACAGCAGCGTGAGCTAGATTTGCAAAGTTGCATCTGAACAAACGGTAAGAGTGGAACCATGTCCTTTGGACAGACTAGAACAAAGTGAAGATGTTTGACCCTAATGCAAAGCATGTCAGCACAAAAACAACTTATTCCAGCTGTAAAGCACAGAGCTGAGGATTTGGGATTGTTTTGAAGCCATTAGAGCTGAGTGAGGGCATCTATCTGACATCTATCTGCTTGATCCCAAGCACAGCATCAAGTGGAGATATCATCTGAATTTCAGGAGCGGGACCACTCCTCCTTCACGCCCCCTCCAGCCAGGCTATAAATGCCTCCCTTCACCTTCACTCGCCGTTCTCATTTCCGTGCGAACACTGCTCGTTATTAGACGCTACCAAACTCTAAGAGCCCGATTCCTTCTTAACCATCATCACGGTCACCCCGTCGCTAAGCCCGTCCGACTAAGAACTTACCCGTTCTCCTCCTGATCATCCTCCGTCGGCCCAGGCTCTGCAATCACTTCCCAGCGGAGAGCCCGGTCTCCGCCGGCTCGTTGGGTGCTCCTTGGGCAGCCGTCCTCGCCGCTCGGCCGTCAGATCCGCCGCGGCCATACCTCGCAACTCCTCTCTTCGTTCCGTCCAGCAATACAGCGGCTCCGTTTGCTCCCCGTCTCCGCGTAACTACTACCTTCGAACCGCCTCCACGGGACGTTCCACCTCCGGCAACAGTTCACGGCCAAGCGCCACTCCAGACCGCCCAGAGGCGCGTCCTCGGCCCCGCAGAGCACCCCGGAAATCACACTCGTCTCGGCGAGCAACTCTCCGCCGCTCCCTCGCCCTGGCGAGGTGTCTCGAGGCGTCTCTGCCGCTGACAATTACCGACTGGTCCATCGCTCGTCCCCACCGAGTTCTGACAGAGAGTGGCATCCCCTTTCGCCGTTCCGAAAACAATACTACTCTTTTCCGCCTCTTTAGACCTTCTCAACGCTCCCGCTCTCAATCACTAAACAGGATTAATCCTCCTCCGGCCGCCGTCGAAGCCAGCGCCTTCACCATCGACTCTTCTCCGCCTCCCTCGAGGGGCGGCGACACTCGGCTCGGGTTGCCAGTTCTGCGTTTCCCGAT
>VUQR01019407.1:0-35574 GCA_015108515.1 Hemichromis elongatus
GCTTCACAAGCATTTGTGGAACGCATGTTTTCTGTGTGTGGACTCCTGTCATCTGGGCTGAGAAACAGAACAACCACATCTCTGGAGCAGCGAGTTTTCCTTAAGATCAACAAAAAATTGTTACTTGACTGATGTACCCTGATGTACCTCTCCTTTTTCACCCACATGCACACTTGCAGTTCAGTTCAGTGCTTTTTATTTGCTTTTTTTTATATTTTACTAATGTATAACTAAACACTTAAAAGTTACTCATGATGGCTTGGCTTTTGTGTTGTGTTATTGTATTGCTAGTCAGTTGCAGTGTTTTATCACAGCTGTAATACCAGCATTGAATGTTGGGCTTCCTAATGTTTAACTTAAATTTCATCCAAGTTACTTTACAGTTGGCTAAGCTCTGTTTATCTACACTACCTGTTTTTCAGATGCTGTTGTAAATGTGTCTACTAAATATTAAAGCCATATATCCTTTATAGTTGCCTGGTATCAATGTTTGTTCATCTGCCCTAAATTAATATTTTTTAAAACGAACCCATAGGTTCCCCAAAGGTGGGAATGTGGGTTGTCTGTCTAGTGTCCTTCTATGTGTTAGCCCTGCGACAGACTGGTGACCTGTCCAGGGTGCACCAGGGTATGGTAGCTGGAATAGCCGCCTATCCAAGGATAAGTGGAAGAGGATGGATGGATATGATGAAACTGGGATTTTGTTACACTTAATTATTTCCATTTTTTTTAACAGTCTTGCCCCTGGTATGTAGCTCGTATTGCAAACAAGACTAAAACTATAACTATAACTATAACTAATAAAAACTAAACTGAAACGAAGGATTTTCAAAAAAATAAAAACCAAACTACCAAACAAATGGTAAAAACTAATTAAAACTGATATAGAATTGAAAATCTGAAGTCAAAACTAAATAAAAATAAAAACGAATGAAAATTGCAAAACTATTAAAACCTTGTCTCAGTCTTCGAAGGACCCCGCCCACGTAGACTGTGAAGGCCGGAAGGCTAGCTTACAAAAACATTTACAAACCCAATTGTTGTGTGCAGTTTTTCACATAAGCATTAGATATCTACATTATCTGTGCCACTCTGTGTTCATCAGTGATTATAAATAGAGAATAATAGCCTACTAAGTTGCTCAAAGGTAGAGGAGGGGCCTATTAGCAATATGCGCTATTGGGACTGATACAAAGCGACAAGTTAAGTTGGGGTATTACAGTAATAACAGAATAGTGATATAAATAGCTTGTCAATAACAAGCTTTTGACTGAAGGTAAATTTAGCTGCTATCCAGTTACCAAACTGTAATAAAAAGAGTCTTTGGAACCAGCAGAATCAATCAGCAGTAGTGAAGTACTGGTTGTTATTGGCGATGACAATCACAAGGACTTCAGCCAGCCAACTTGTAATCTCTCATTTGTAATTCATTTGACAAAGGAAGCTTGACAGGGAAACATGAGGTGTAAAAAGCCCAATCAACTGGCCATCATAATCTGACAGAAGAATTACTGCAAGTCTTGTGACTGGCACATTAAACCAAATACCACAGCTCACTAATACTGCATGTTCAATGCTTACATCGGATGTTGTTGTCATGTCTGAATATAGTAATGGCAAGAAAAAAGAAAGTGGAGCTAGCCAACTTCACCTTTTATTTGCTTGTGTTTCCACAGTTGACTGCAGAAGCAATTCTCCGACTGGTCAATGATCCTGTGCTGCCATTTTACCCCCTAGACATCGCCCTGGATGTTCAAAACAAGCTCAAAGGTAACATTGATGATCGTGGGTTTTCAATTGTGGCGATGATAAAAATGCATTCTAATGGGATGTGCATGGAGAACGATGAAGCTGTATACTGATGACTTCTACTAAAAAGCACACAAACAAAGGTAGCAAAAAAGTGTGGTACATTTTAAAGATTTTTCATATTTCTTTCAGTTGTTGATGGAGAACAAAACAGTCAAAGAAGAAAAGTGGGCAATATCACATTATAATTTTTCTCTTTGTCTAATGGATGAGTAAAAATTAGATGTGCTTCTTCATATTCACATATAGTAGTGTGCAAGATAAAAAGGAAAATAACAATAAAAAGAGTTGTGTTTTTTTTTATTTTAAAATAGACTAATTATTTGGCATTACATGATCATTCAGGCTGAAAACAAGTAGCAGTTATGCCTGAGTATCTACGGCTTAATGCAGACATAACAATGAGTTAGGACTAATAAAAAAAATAATTAACTGTATTTCTTTCTCTATAGTCCAAGGTAGCTTATATGTAAGAAAAAGCTCCTCATGTTTCTCAAGAAAGGCTCTGTAGTTTTCAACTCTTTATGTGAAAATTGTGTAGTTCCTGTCTGTGTGTTTAGCTAACAAGCCAAAGACCGGGTCATACAATGTGTTGAGACCCACAGGCCTGCAGTGGTGCAGCTGTAAAAGATAGGCTACTTAAAACATTTTGTTTTATGTATCTGTGGGAGTGTTCATGTTGGTTGTTTGGGGAGTGTAAATTAGGAAATGATCCATAAGGTGACTGGCTGATCTGTGGAAATGAGTTATGCCTCTGCACAGAAGTCCACGACAGCAGCCAATATACACAAACGCACCGCAGAGCTTTCTGTAGTTTCCGAGACTAAACCTGCACAGTGCAGAATGAAATATCACTATTCAAACTGCAAAATTGCAGGATTCCTTTGTCAGGATCCTTGTTAAAATAATGCATTAAGTTCCTTTTACCCAAACGTTGACCAGGACAGACTAAGAGTCAGATTCACAGTGGCAGACTTACCTGAGACCACAATCTCAAAAATGTACTGATGAGAGTGGACAGTTCTTTGGGTGATTGCATTTGATGCACGATGTGCAGACAAACTTGAACCATTACTTAGCATGAGATCCTGACCCATGTGAAAATAAATGAAGTTACCCTTACTCTGCCATGTATGTACATCCATGCATTGCTCTTGTTTTCCTTCATAAGGCAGCATGTATTTATTAAAGTCAATATTATATATTGATTTAACACACCATTAATTGCTGCAAGTTGACAGACATTTCAGTGTTATATAAGATATCCAAGGTTAAAAAAAAACAGTCACACTGCATGTGCATTTAAAACATTGGACCCAGTAAAGAGTTACATGACAGATCCAAAGCTTTGGCAACGCTCTCAGAGCACTGAGCCATCCACCCACACCAGTTACATGCTTTTCCTGACAACATCCTCCCCTGGCATTTCAAATAAATCCACAGTCCTAGCAGCAACTATCACAGTCACTTCAGGCGCAAAATAAGACATGCTTTTTACTGCACTGACTTCAATGCAATTTGCAACAAATTGCCTGCAGTACACCTTAGCAAATCAGATGTGTAGGTTTAAATATGCTCTTCCCAAAAGTTTTGTGCCATCAAAGGTAAACACACAATAAGGATACAAAACCTCTGTCCACAACTTTCAGTAGCTTTTTAAATACATACAGACACGTACGCATGGACATACAGAATAACGAAGCACCGTTTCAGTTGATTAAACCAAAGTCTCCCTTCTAATGATTACACAACATACTGACTTTGATTATTTTAATTTGTAAATCCAGTTAAGTGTCTAATGTAATCCTTTTCAGACTTTTACATCAGCCCTGAGAAAACTGTCTTCATCCGTTGTCTGTTTGTTGTAACTTCCATCTTTTTCTGCACTCTCTCATTCTTCTCTTCTTGGTTCTCCTCTTTTCGCACTGTAAACCCTTGTATCGAAATGCTGCTCTTTAATCTGTGTGTGTATGTGTAGAAACTGAAAAGAAATTGGAAATCTGTAATGGATGTAAACACCAGATTCATAACAGTCCAGTATGGCTGTAATGCCTGGGCTAATGGACTGTAGTAAACCACTGAGGTGTTTCATACAGATTCCAAGTTCACTTTGAGAGATCATTTGCAGTAAAGCAGTGTTTTTTTTTCTGGTCATTTTTTACTTTAATTTATTAAACCTCATTTCCTGTAAATCATCAGGTTAATATCTGTTATGTGTATGCAGCCGATCCTCTATTTTTCCAAAAAATCAATTTCATTCACTAAGCAATCTAATTATAAGATATAATTAACATTAAGAATGGATATTTAGGATTATATATTGAATAAATGTTGCGTGGAATCTGGCTCGAGCAAGCAGGTATCTTGTACTGTAGGTCAAGTTATTAATCTATTAATTTGAATCTAAATTAGACCTTCGCTAATTTAAATGGCCCCTGTTGTATCAGTTGTATGACTTGCATAAACACACTTGCATTTATAAAACCTAGAATATGTGTGCAGTTTGCTAGAAAGAACAGCACTTTGGTCCATGTCTGAATTAAAACCCATGGAAATGTACATTGTCAAATACTCAGCAGTTAGCATGCTGTACAGCTCAGGTCCTCTGAGCCAAAATCAGCTTATTCAGTCACAGTCTCCAAACATGCAAAGACTATCCTTGAATATTAAGAAGACCATTCAAAGAGGATGGACAACAAAGGCTTTAATACATTTACCCTGCATGCGGTCTTCACAAGCCCCAAAATCCAAAAAACAAAAAATAAATAAAAAATCCAATGTTAGTTTTGTTATGCATGAGGAAAACGAGCACGTTGTCAAACAGCGTTCTATGAATACATATTGAGTGGTGCACACTGTACCGAGCTGATTCTTCAGGCTTGAGATAAAATAAATCTATAAGCCAAGGTGTATCAATCATTCACACACTATGATCAGAGATTGAAAGAGATGGAGATGCTCTTCATGACACGTACTGTAGCTCTAACTTCAAGTCTCATTCATTGTACCACTAAGGCAATCACTCAGTGGCTCGGGTTCAGTGACTCTGTCTAAGTATGTAAGCATTGTCCCATTAATGCCTAGATTGAGTGGTTATGCTTCCTCATCTGAGACTAATGGACAGATTATAACCTGAGAGAGAGAGATGACTGATTATTATACCTGCCTGTAGCCCCTATGTCTATTTCTTCATCACCCATATGTCTGTTCCACTGATTCTCCTCTCTGTCAATTCAATTCAAAACCACTTTATGAGCATGAAAGCTACACCATCCTGGCAACGTTGCACATGAGTGGTGTGTTGAGCAACCGTACAACAAATGAGTGTCATTTCTTTGTAGCTAAAAGGTGAACCATCGAACAAAGAAATAAACAACCATTACACCATCAATTAGTACAACAGAACAAGAGGAGCTAAAGAAAAAATGTAATGTGACTTTGCTGGGTCAGATTTTGTAAACTGCTGGTTCAGACTATAAACACGAGTTTTCACAAAAGCCATACGTGAATTGGGCTACTCTCGCTACTTAATTGCAAGAAATTATTATGTCAAAAAAGGTAATATCAGCCACTGCAGCCATCCTTCTAAACCGTCTGTAGGACTTTATAATAGTCTAAGCTCTGTCCAGATTATAAAATACACAAATGTTTGGCATTTTCTCAGCTTTAGAACAACCTGTTTCTATAATTAAATCACATTTCTTATTTATTTGGACTCCAGTCATCCAATCTAGTATTCTGTTAATTAGGATATGTGTTGTTGGAAAGAGGTAGCAGCCATAACTATGGTTACTAAGGTATTTAATGGATATTTTTTTCTTTTTTGAAAAAATGCTGAAGGAGTCTTTGTCTTTTGCTCTGGATTTAGCTAGCTATATTCTGAATGCTGACTCTGACCGTTGGATTATGTGTTAACTTAGAAAAGGGGCAAAGTTAATATAAAATCAGTCATATACAAGTAAAAAAAACTTGTATTTTTAGTGGTTACAGTGAATTGATTAATGATAATATTAATTATATTTTATTCATTTTTAAAAGGTTAACATTTGAAATAGGATATTAGGACTTTTACTACGTGGGTGCCGTCAGTGGTGGTTAAGAATAGGAGCTGTCTGCTAGGCCAGTGGTTACTCTCAGTGTTGTTAGTGCATTTCAGGGGGATGCTGATAATAAAGTTACACAATTAAACAGTGAATTTGCATTTGTTGTTATATTTACAAAGCACCACAGTTTTTATCTTGGTCATATCATTTTATTTTGTTGTATTTATCTGTGAAACCTTAAAGGTCGGTCCATGAAAATATGGTCTGACACTGAACTGATCCGTGGCACAAAAAAGGATGGGGACCGCTGTGATAGGCTACTCCTCTCCTAATCAGTGAAGTGATTAATGCTGCAGTATTTTTATAGCCAAAAAAAAACAGAATCATTGTCTATTTAGCTATATTAAATATCTTAATTTAAAAAAAAAATGTATTAACTGTGGTCGTTTACACTTTTTTCTATTTATTATGTTTTATGTTATTTATATAATTCTTATGCTATTATATTATATTCTTAACCTCAATCGTTACTTTTATAAAGTTACTTTTATAGTGCACTAATTCCACTGTATTTTCAACAGGGCAATGATAATATATGCTTTCTTCCTTTTAGTTTTTTCTGATATAATGTGGATGCTGAACCACAGGTGACACAGTGGTATCAACACTTTTTATTATTATTATTTGTGTTTTGCTCGGATGCTGTGATAAAGCAAAGGCTTACGATCAGCAGAGTGGGAAAGAGGCAAATAAGATTAAATAAATCACCTGAATTGTGTACTGTGGTAAGGATAAATGGAAACAGAGTAGTGCTGCTACTCATTCTTGGCTACTAGGAACAAGCTTTATTTTGTTTTTTTATCTCTTTTTTTATACACAATTGGACACCCTGTTCTTAGACTGTCATCCAGTGTCATCTTTCCTTATGCCTACATGTAATTTTACTATTCTCATCGGCTGTGTCTAATCAGAAAGAGACTGCCTGTGACAGATTTTGGGCTTTTTATTGTGGTTATTAAATTGATATTAAATTTAATTCCAGGTGGCATTATAAATGTCCTAAAGTTATAAATTTGACTTTGGTGAACGTGCTGATTTTCCCAATGCTTTTTTTTTTTTTTCCATTTTACAAGCCTCTCCTGCTCAGTCAGAAAACAGGTGGGAGAGGGCTTTTATCTCTGCTGTTTAAAAATACAGAGAAGCACCAGATGGAGAGAAAGAAGAGGAGGAGGAGGAACAGGACAGTGAAATAAATACTTTTTGATGTGTGCGTGTGGTAACAGATAGTGAATGATGATAAATAATTCCTGGTGCGGGGTTGCTGTTGTGTGTGGGTTGGTTAATGGCAGTGGTTGTAGAGAAAGCTGGCACGTAAATAGTATAATTTGAACACCTTATAATTTTAACCAAGATAAAAATAAAAATAAAAAAACAGAGGAGGATTAGGAGCAATTCACTTGAGTCACTAATTCTGGTAGTGGCTCATAAAAATAACTATTTTAAAGTTAGTTTTTCTTGATCAATATTTAAAACCAGGCATGATTAACCTCTTTTAGATCAGCTGTAAAAATATTGGACAACCTGTTTCTATAGCAGTCTAGCTTGTGAACTCTGACCCTTTGCTGCCGCAGTATTACAAACCCCCCTTCCTCCCCACATCACACTTATATTGACTTTTCCTTATATCGACTTTTTGTATTTATTTTCGTTTTTGTTTGATGTTCTATCTCTCATGTGATGCTCGCTGTTCCTTTTTAATCACCCCCTTGGGGATAAATAAAGTGGTTTTTGAAGTGAACTTGAATTAATATCTTGTAATGTCAGAGGTGGTGCTCATGATTCTCATAATCAGAAACTTACATATAATCATAACCCAACTGCTAAGTTCCACTCTGAATTCGTTCGAGTGTTTTGTTTGGTTTTGGTTTGTCAAGTTCGATGTTTTTCCAGAGATGGCTCGTTTGCTACCATATGGCCAACGTATCGATCTTCTGTAAAACAGCATTTATAGAGGAGGTTTCCTGCTCACATTAATTTGCTGGCAGAAAAGGAAATTTCCAGGAATTCTGAAGAACTGACTTGGAGCATGATTCAAGAGAGCCTTTCACCTGTCAATGAAAGCGTTTGGAGTTGAGCATGTGTGATGGGTTCTTAATTTAACAAACAACAAACTATAATGATGCTTTGCTGCCACTGCTGTTGCTAAACTTGTTTCAACATTTTAAAACTAGTTGTTTTTTATGTACAGGTAGACGAGGAAAAAGGCCAAACATTAAACACTAAAATGTGTTTTAGCATTGTGTGTGTTAGCTGAAGAAATCAAGTGTGTCAGTGTGAAGTCAGTGTGTGTCTACATGTGATGCTGCCCATATTACTGAAATAGAGAGGACATTGATAGACAAGCAGACTGCCAACGTGTTACTTAATTCTGCTTTTTTGTTGCTTTTTCAGGGTTTTATAGGTTTTGTAGCCATTGATTGACAGAAGTGAAGCAAAATAGAAGTAAACAGACAATTAATAAGACTAAGAGAGCAGGGTTTTTTTGAGTCTACTAAATGCTTAGCGTGAGCACATTTAGGGGATGTGAAATGGCCGTGTGAGTGAGTCCCTGGGGTGTTTTAGCAGCCCCCTGCAGCAAAGGACCAGTGATATTTAATGGATTCTTCACAGCCAGCATGGAGCACAGCAGTATTCATGACTGGCAGTTATGGAGGGTACTCAGATCAAACAACCAGAGCTAATTGAACCCCCCACCCATCACCTTTTGTTCAACTTTTTTTTTAATCACTATGCTCCTTTTTTCTCCCTTTATACAAATCTGCCTTTGGTCTAGGCTGATCTGACATAAATCTCCATTAATTTACTGTTCAGATAGTGCCCAGCATCAAGGCTTCCTTTGGTCCTCAACAGCAGTGCTCAAAGACAGGTAGATCATTTCTAATTTCAGCACCGAGAATTACTAGTGTACACTGAGGAAATCAAACTAAATGTGTGTGTCTGTGAAGGAATTACACTTTACACCTGACTGACACTTAAAATCCATTGTACATTTTCAGGATTAATTAGGCATATCAGTGGCAAAGCCAAATAGCTTTCTTTCACTGTATAATTACATTTAAGTCTGGAGAGAGTAATGAGAGAAGGTAACCACTATTATGAAGCTCTGACTTCAGTATAGATAATGGCACATGTGCATGAAAGCTTTTTTTTTATTTTTTTGTCACAAAAAGCATAGCTGATGACCTTGTGTGCTCTCTGCTCTCAGATTTCAAACAAGACCACATGGGCATCTCGCTATTTTGTCTTACTAATATTATGTTGTGAAAATAAGTCTCCATAGACAGACTTTTCAGATGTATAAGTAGCCTTTGTTCACACAAGGAGACTGTCGGGTACAACACTTTTCTCGGTGCGACAAGGCATTTTTATACTGCTTATGATGGCTCCCTTCTATCCTTGAAAATTCCGCTGGTGAGGACATTCCTATCTGTCATCCTATCAGTCTACACAGTGCTAACCATCTAGTCTCTCTGGCAAGGACACAACATCCCCACATTCTTGAAAGATGACAATAACATTATATATGAAATTAGGGCATAAAACAGTGAAATTAATGTTTATTTCAATGTTTATTCATCATAAATGTCAGTCGAATTGCTTAAAAACTAACAAAAGTGTGAGTTATGATATCAGTTGGTTCACTGATATCATAACTTGTGAAGAAATACGTAAATTGGGCTATATAAATATAGCCGTAAAGTAAAACCCTAACTATGCAGAAGATTTTTAATTTTTCCACTATAATTCTATTTTGGGCATATGACAGTCTGTGGTTCAGTTCAAGCTGGTGGTAGACTTCCACATCTGCAAGTGGCCAAGAACTTTGTTCAGGTCTAAGCAATATCAATTTTTATCATCAGTGGGTGATCATGAGGTCCAATGCAAATGTATCATTTTTGTAATCAAAAATGTAACCGAAGCCATGTAACCAATATTCATGTGTCCAGTCCGAAACTCCAGCCTTAAAAAATGTAAAATAAAAATCATTCTTCATCTTTGGTGTCCACAACCATCATTGTTTGATATTTATTTATATATATGTAGATATAGATATATATCAAACCATGATGATAAGATCCTTGAGGGTCCTGTGCAGTATCTTAGCTGTTCCTAGGACTGCGCTCTTCTGGACAGAGATGAGCGCAGATGTTGTTCCTGGGATCTGCTGGAGCCACTCGCTTAGCTTGCGAGTAACTGCACTGAGTGCTCCTATTTGTGTAACCCTTTTTGCTGAGGTTACTTGCGTAGTAGGATTCCAATAGTGTCCTATTTTTGTCTCTTGCCCACCAACTTCGTCTTGTTCCAGTAGGCCGCTTCTCAACAGGGGTTCCTGGTTCCTCAACACCTGACGCAGACCTTGTTAATCCGGGCGACGTCCGAGCAGGTATGGCTTCATATTTATCTCTCTTGCTGTTATAATTTCCCAGACTTCTCTGCTTCAGAGCAAAAACACAAACTCCAATTGACATTGCCCAACACTTTGTCTTGCAGCTTTGATTGTAAAAGGTTTGAGCTGCTCAAATTAATTCCGATTCATACCCAAAATTAAAAATCCACTTGTAATGGATTCTTTGTTGTTCTTGCATTAACAAGAGGTGGATCCACTGAATGATTAACAGAGAGGAGGAAAGTTTCTTTCTGAATTTCTGACGTGGACTGACCTTGGCTTTAATGGACATTAAATTTGAACACATTCTAAAAAAGTACTTTAATGAACATTTATCTGTGAAACACTCAGGGCTCTGCTTGTAATCAGTGAAAGAATGTTAAATGGAAAGGCAGTTACATTCTGACTGTCCAATCAGTGATCACCAAGGACACCACAGCCACTAATATTAACAAAAGATCACACAGATTTCAAAGTTTTCTTTCACTAAAAAGATTTCTATTCTCAAACCAGTTACATTAAATTACAGGACGTATTTACTGCTCTCTGTGCTTTCAGTTCCACACACTTGCCTGTCACCATAAGGACAGTCTTATTCTCCACTTTATCATGATAGCGTCACAGTCAGAAGGCCTTGAGAAGAATAATATCTATCCAGCCTTGCATAAATGAATTCGGCCAACATTTTTCTGCAAAGGTAAAAATGGTTTATGAAAAAAGTCTTCAATGTTTTAGCCTCATTTTCTGACCACTATTAGGAGTATGTGTTGCTCATGTAGAAAATAGCAGGCTAATTCCCAAAATTGTCCCCAAAATTGATCAGACATGGAGGCATGCTTTGCTGGATGCTGTCATAATGTCCTCTGGTGATATCAGGTGGACACTAAGCACTTTCACCTGTGCAGCATGTTATTTAGACACATACATGGCTAACAAAATCATATACTCCGTATCTATATAATAACTTCTAATAATAACCAAAGGAGGCACATTTTCTCATTGTCACATGAGGCGTTAAGTGCAGGTGGTGGAGAGGCGTAGGGTGAGTTGGAGAAGGTAGCGAACGTGTTGGTGGTGTCTCAGTTTGTGTGCCTGGTGATCCTGGCAGCAGAGTCGCAGCCACATGAGTTTGAATGAAAAACACAAGAATATATAAAAGACTGAGCTGAAGTGCTCAAAGAGTTTTGGGATTTAGTTCAAAAACTGTGTTCTGTGCAGCATTTGATGCAATGTGATGGTTATTTTACGACTTATCAGGTTCATGATGAAAACAAATCAGATTTCGTTAAAGTTTTATTTTCAGGAAAGGTGAAAGAGACTGTTGCAACCTGACATTATTCTCTGAGTTTCAGGCATCCTGTCGTCTCCACAGTCAGCTAAGTAGGTGTCATGTGACTTGAACCTCACTTATGCGCTCTGAGGTTTAGTGAATACGATGATGAGCTAGCTTTCAGTGCTCGATGGTTAGATATTAATTGAATAATGAGTAAGAGTTTAAAAAGAAGAGGTTTACTGGTAAAAAAAAAAAAAAAAAAAGAGAACTGCTTATGGATTAATTGCTTCTCATGTACTCACTATACCAGAGCTGAACTGAATGCTTATTACATGGTAGATATTTGAACTACTTGGAGATACAAATGCCACAGGCACAGGAACAAGACTGTTTGTACAGCTAAATGGTTTTTATTTAGCTATTTGAGTTGCTATGCGCTTTCAACTTTTGTCACCCTTCAAATGAACAAAGTGGTCCCAGCTTTTAGTGTTTTTTTTCCCACAAAAAAATAAATTAAATGCAAAGAGATTAATATGTAAAATGATATTATGAAAGGTTCCAAAATATCCAAAAATATATACACAGCACGGACTATTTTATCATTGTAGGGGGTGTTCAGTGTGATATAGTCTAAGTTGCAGTGAAATGCTGCATTCTTCTGTTAGTGCTGTGTTTGTATGTATTATGTGGGGATTTCATGAACATAAGGTGGAGCATTTGCAGAGGATGAAAACATTGAATTTTGGTGCAGATTCGGATGACTTGCTGTAGCATTGTGAAATATGGCATAAACCTTGGTGGGCTTAGGGGTTTTAAAATAACCCTGTCACTATCATTTATTTCATTTTTTGTGTATTTTCTCTTTGTCATCATCGCTATGTGTCATTACATGTGCTCCTTTACTGTTTCCTCTCAGAGGTTTCAGTCTATTGGTAACATTTGGTGATGATGGCTGAGATAAGACACCAGTACTGCGTCAGTGATTCCTTACAGATACACCACATGATGAATATTTTATTGACTCTATAAGAGCTATAAATAAAATGACAGCTCTGGTACAACTGAAAATCTTTACAGTGCTGAGAAGTCAATTATATCACTTCTTCTGAGAAAGAGTAGGTCTTTATTTAAGAAAAATACACAACTAGTTAAGAGAGTGTCTACTTCAACCTCTGACTGGTAGCAGATATTAGCATTCTTCATGTGAGCTTAATAATTACTGCTAATAGGAACGCAGTAAAGAATATCCACTGATTTATAAATCTGACAGAAAGAAAATTTACATTTTAGTGATTATGCATACAGAGAGTTTTACTCACAAAGCTGCAGTTTGAGACTTTAGAGCCATGGTATGTTTGACAGAACACAGGAAAGTACTGTAGGTTTAGTATGTTATATTATCTACTTGCAATCATAACTGTAATCATATACTAAATGAAATTAGGAAGCCAGGATTCTTGAACAATCCTTCAAAATGAGAATCATTTACTCGAATATTTGTAGCTGTTGATATAAAATAATGTAGGAAAAAATGATCACCTTAAAGCTCTTTTCCTTTCCTTCTTCTCTCCGCCTCTGTCATCGCATGAGGCCATGTCCCAACTGTATACCCAAACACAAACACACTCACACACGTCCCTGTGTGTCAAAAGATGTGATGGATTACAACAATCAAACAATATTTCATGAGTCCCAGCTGGCTGCGAGAAGCCAGAGCCATTTAAATTTGTAGGAGAGAACGGCTCTGGTTGTCTATTTTTGTCCCCTCTGTCTTCCACTCTCCTCTGCAATGAGTCACGCGCTGTTCTCAAACCTACTGTGACACACTCTTATCTGAAGGAGCACAAACACGCAGGAAGGTCTGTCGATTAATATCTTGGAAGGTATTAGCTTATGCTGTTCTTTGGAATAATAACACATAATCCTGGAGAAGTCGGCCCTTCTCTCTTCTGTCATCCCAGACAGACAGCTCTTCATATTCTCAGAATTGAACATAAGCAACAGAAATCCAGGAACAACATTCATAAAGCTGAACCTTGCATGATGTCCCTATCTTTCATTTCCTTTTATAGGTTAAGTGAAGCCCTCAAATCGCCGGATAGATACCACTTATATTAATGGTAAATTAGGCTAAGTCTAGCTTAAGCTCACCTCTGCCTAGTTGTTTTCTTTTTTCTTTTTTGGATGTCAGTCATAACATGTCTGGAGCAAGACAGCATAAAACCAATAGTAACAGTAACCATATGAGAATACTTATGTATAAGTATCAAAAATATTAAATCCTGGACAGGAAATGGAAGGTACCTGTGCAAGGGTTAGATAAAGTTTTGTGTTTCCTCTGGAATGCATGGGTCATCATTATTTTTCTACGTATGCAAACATGGAAATTATCGTCCTTTTTGCGATGTAAGTGACAAATGCTCTGAACCACAAAAATATGATGGCATGTTATGAGTTTGTTATCATGGGACATAATCAGCTCGTATAATAGAATAAATCATAAATGACCTCTATAGATTTTTTTCCTCAGTCACTCTTTGCCAAAAAGTGTTACTGCTGTGCTTACTGCTGTGTATTCCTTATTGCTAACTGATAGCTGACCATTGTGAGCTGAACACCTGAACAACAACCGTTGCCCTCATGCAAACAGTTGCATAGCAGATTTCAGCCTTTCCAAAACAGGCCCATTAAATCCAGCTAGATATCATTTAATAGAGCCAAGAATACAAGGCAATTAACTGTAAATGAAAGGTAATTGATTTGCGGTGCCAAATGTACTGTAAAACAAGCCTGCTTTGTGTTGACAGCCTAATGAGGACAACATTGCATCGTTACTGGACATGTATGCGTGTTCGCTCGATAGGGGGAATATGTTTAATTTAGTGTGTTTAGTGCCCAGTTGGTGCAGGGTTTAAAAGAGGGACTGCTCAGGTCATGAACTAATTTTGAAGATAGGGATGGAACAGATTTATTGTATAAACTTTTTGCTATGCTATGAGAAGAAGTAATACTTTTCTATTGATTAGATAAAATAAAAAATAAATGGTATCCGATTTGTCAAATGCCCACAGCTGATATCCACGATGCATAAACATGACCAGCAGCATCTCAGCATGTGATGCAACTTATTTCTGATCTTTCAACAGCAGCTTTTGCTATTTAGAGAAGTATTTCATGACTATTCTTTCATCCGTCCATGGGCTATATCAGTTTAATATGTGGTTTAAGTTTATCCCTAAATGACTTGTATTATTGTGGTATATGCTGAAGAAGGCACTAGTTATAACAGGGCACTTTCCCATCTGATTCTGGCTATAAGGTGCAATCAGACAAGCCTCTGACTCTGCTCATTAAAATCAAAAACCTTGCCTGATTTTGACTTTCAAGGTCTTTGTGAATTTCTGAACGGTTTCCAGTGCTGCTGTTATTTTTAGATTGCTCCATAGAAGCCCTGTTCTGACCACTCACACTTGCAGTTTTATGAAAATTTATGATTGCACCTCTTATTTTGCTCCAGCTAATACTGCAAAGGCTGCTGTTCCCAGCAAGGGCATCTGACATCCACGAGACTCCAGACGATGCACCACAGTGTTTTATTGTGTTATATTTGATACCGTGTCGATCCTGACAGCTGACCCATGGGGCCTAAGCTTTGACATGTGATGTAAACTTGTGTTGCCATGCATTTATTTTGTCTGTATTTTATACATAAGATCACCTTCAGATGTGATGTGGCTTATAAGAATGCACTTTTGCAGGCATTTTTACTTTTCATCAAAATGCTTTTTGTATAGATAAAAAACACCACAACTGGGTTGTCTATATGTAAATTGTGAACAAAAAAGTCATCTTGATCAAGCACTTGAGGTGAAAGGGAGATTTGAATTAATCCCAAAGGTTGCTTTTTGTTTGTGTGATTTGGTCCTTGTTACAGGCAGTCCAGTCCCCAAATGGCCTTTAAGGTGTAAACTGCTCATTTCACAGGTCTTGTTGAGGCATTGACTCCAAGGTTTTGGTTTTCATCTTCAAACCACGACCTAATGACTCCATATAGCCTCTCTTTTTAGGTTCATATTTTTTGTGGACATGTGTATAGCGTAAAGGTGATATTCTTTTTCATCCATCGTTCCTGTTCTTTCTTTCTTTCTTTCTTTCTTTCTTTCTTTCTTTCTTTCTTTCTTTCTTTCTTTCTTTCTTTCTTTCTTTCTTTCTTTCTTTCTTTCTTTCTATTTTGCACATATCTGTCTAGACAAGAGTGCACTATCGCTGCCCCTGCTTTCCTCAGCCTCCACTCTCAGAGACCACGCAGCTTTCTTCCAGTCAGAAACTATGCGGCCGGCAAATGACCCAAAAGAGCGTGACCCCTCCCACGTGCGGATGCTGAATGATGTACTCCGTGACCTGGAGAAGAGCTTCATCATCCCACAGACACCGCCTGGAGTGTACAGGTAGGAGAAGAGTTATTGCTTCAGAGTTGCAACATTGGTGTAGGAAGCTATAAGCACTCCATTTACCGTTAGCCAATGTACCCCGGGGATACCGACGCTTTCGGTTTTAAAACTTGGAAGATTATGTTACATAATTAAATCTTCACTATCTTGAATATATTTTAATTACTAGTTTGACATTAAAAGTTTCATCCAAACAATGTAGCTATTTTTCTGTTTTTATGGGTCACCAGTTCAATCTTTGCCTTTTTACATTGTTAGTTTATTATTCATTCCACTTGGCATTAAAAGGGCCTAAATCTAAGCTAAGAAAACTTGACGACTGGAACAACATTCTTCTCAGAAACCTTTTCCACCTTTGGCTCACTCACAGTTGCCTCCTCCTCATCACCGATGGCACAGTTGGTCCTCCTACTGCCTTGTTTAGCGTGGCTCAGTTTGCATGTTCTCACATACCTACTCAGCTCCCCAGATACAGCCAAGCTATTGCATTTGTTGTGCACTCCAGCATCACATGCCATTTATCAACAATACTAGATGGATTTTTTTCTCGAGAAAGAAAGTTGTGTGTTGATAAGGTTTCCCTATTAATGAAGTATTTGCAAAGTGGAATTTTTGAATAATTAGAAATATGCATGTTTGTTGACTGGCATGGTTCTTTCCTGCCTTTGTTCACAAAAAATGTCCTTGAGGTCTTTGTGTAGCATTTTTGCCAGCTGTTTATCAGTAGACTCCATTAGTAGGAATATGTGGTTTGCACATTTGTTGGTTTATAAGATGATAAAAAAAAATGGCCCAGTTAATCACTGCTGTAAGGCATTATTAGTGGTCAAAAATTCCACAGGGATGAAAATGAAGGAAACTACTTTGAGCAAAGCTTGTTTGAGCAATACTCAAAAGATGTTTATTGTGTTTTTTCCTGAAATGAAAGTGTGTTTCTTTTACACATCTTTTTCCAGAATGTGCCTCCTTGTTTGTCTGCATGTGCCTTCTGTTGCTCTGTTTTAGTTCCTATTTCTTGGAAGTTGGGTTTCTGATAGATTGCCTGCATTTTTTATTTTTCCTTTGTTTTTTGTGAAACCTTTTGTGGCGTGAGCCAGGCTCAGAAATGTTGATTCTATTTTAATAAGCTAACTTCTTTATTAAAGATGATCAAGTGAGCAATCAAATCAAGCTAAATCAATTCTGGTTATCATGTTTGATTATTTTAATTTAAAATATATATATTTTTAAGACCATTGTTGGTTTTAATCTAGTTTATACCAAACCACTCCACTGGATTTAGCTACATTCTGAACCGTCTTTCCAGAATGCAGAAGCTAGCGAGCTGATTGGAGACCATAAAAGCTAACCAGAATTTTTGCGTCCAAGTCTGTGATTGGTTGGTTTTGTGGCACACTTATAACAGTCTTCAGAGAGTTGAGCGTGCACGGAGCAGATATGTTCAGAGCCCGAATGACACACTGAGAGCAGGTCCGCCGAGAGATCTGAGCAAGAGCAAATGCCAACAACTGGGCGATAGTGGCTGTTATTGGGTGTGTATATGAATAATAGCCAACACTGAAATACATTTTTTGCATGCAGCAATCAATATTGTTCACTCAAAATAATTTTCTTCCCAAAATGCAACATTCGTAATTGCAATTTTTTTTTTACGTGCGCTCAGAATAGAGGGACAAAAACAACACTATACAGCACTGGTGGGTGTGCCAAATTGTGAACTAAACTAGTAAAGTAGTCATTAAAACCTTAAGGTCCATATGACAGAGTGCATAAAACTCACATGTAGAACAAAAAAATACATTGTACGAATATTGTATTGACATCACTTTGCAAACAAGGATGTCTAAATTAAATTCCTGCCATCTTGATTCCTGGAATTTTAAGTTTTTGTCACTCCATTAGTTTATTTATTTTAAATGTATTTTTGTTTTGTTTTTTCTCCTCTGGGTGGTTAGTTGCATTTTTCTTTAACTTTGGATAAAACTGACTTAAACTTGCAATTTTAAATGACACTGCAGCAGGCACTATTGCAGTAGTGTTTTGCCACATGGCATTTTTTCCCCAACCACTAGCCACTATTATCACAGCACAAGGCGTAATGAACACAGAAGCAATAAGTATGTTTATTACTAACAGGCATCATTAAATTCAATCCAGTCCTGTCCAGTCTTTCGTTGCCATATCAACTCCTTTTTACATCCCGCATTTTGATGTTCCCTAAATAAAAAAGAGGAATGTAAACAAGTATCTGTGTTTACTTTGTTTGGGAATCCCTCCGCGGATCTTATTTGTTCTCATTTCATCAGTCCTGAATGATCTGAACTGGGATTCATATGTGTAAAAACATATGGAGAATAAGGCAGTCACATTGCATGGTATATATACCCTGGAGTTATTTAAATTCATGACTTCATTTGAAAAGGTCTTCTGGTGAGCTGTCATTAAACAGATAATTAGAGAGGCCTTTATTAAATGTCACCTATTTTCCGTACAGAACTCTTCATTGTGAGAGTGTGATCATGAGAAATATACCAAAATTGTACACATTGATTGTAGTGTTGTCCCAGTGCAGCTGAATGAAAGTGGTTCAATCACTAGCTTATTCAGAAAATCCTGGCAGGCAAAGAACAAGCTTGTAGGTTACACCTGTTTGAACACAATGGCCTGTAGCCTGCATAGCAATGACTCATCTAAACAGTCCCCACTATGCCTGGGAAACATTTGGAACACATGGCAACTCCAGAGGCCAAAGCCAGGAATTCAAATTTGCTGATGAATAGAGTGGCGACAGTAAGGGATTATAGGAAAGATACTTCATCACGGATTGTCTAATCTCATTTCATTTTGTATAAAAGAGACCCTGTCAGCATTTGTAATACTGTATCACACACAGGTCCTTCAAATTAGCATCTTTTTGCTCTGATAACTTTGTAAGTAAGTAAGTCATGAGGTCAGCTCCTAAAGCTTTTTACATAATCTTGTATTAACTACTTCTTGACAGATTTTTACTTGTGTCCTTCAGTACTGGATGTTTTTCAGCATTTTAGTTATAAAGATCCCAACATAACTAGTCTCAACAGAGCTTCACAATATTACAGAGGGAACCCAGCAAACACCTCTGAGGAAGAACTTTGCAACAGTGGGGGGAAAAAGGATTTCAGCGGGAAGAAAAAAAGTAAAACAAAAGAAAAAAAATGAAGTGAGGCCGTGTACTTGGAGTGGTTAGGGTGAGAGAGGAGTCAGGAGACAACAGACAATAAAAAGTGAGCAGGTTGGTGGGGTCAGTAACTACAGGTCAGAAACCGCCAGCCACAGAGCCAAAGGTGCATGCAGAAATGTGTAGGGAGAGGGCGAAGAAGAACAAGTACAGTCTAGTGGAGAGAAAACAAAGTTTTGACTGGTGATAGTCGCATACAAAATATAAATATAAAGTAAAGAAGAGGATTTAAGTTTCCTGGATAACAACACCACCTTGTCAAAGTAAAATTAGTCTTAAATATTTTTACTATGCAAGAAATTAAATCCTTTTAATTTAATTAAATACCTTTTAACAACTCTCACATTTTAACAGAAAACTAACTTGTGTTTTTCCCATATAGTTATTTAATTGTTTGGATTCCCTTTTCTTCTTAACTATAGAGAAAACTGTAATGTGCAGTAAGTTTTTTTGTTTTTTGTTTATCCCTCTCAATCCAACCAGTTGGCTGAAATCAAACTTCTGTGTCTCAAAGTCATAACTCAGTCCAAAAGCAGAAGATTTTAGCGCTTTTAGCCCAGTGTTTCTTTTTAACATTAGCTTATAATCATCAGATTCAGATTTCACAAGTAGTTTCTGTTACAGTTGTAGGTATTATTTTGGAGTTTTAGGTCTAATAATTCTAGCATTCAGAAAAGTTTATCCTCGATAACTTTTCATCAATCCTCACAAGATTGGTTGTGCAGTGCAGGATAAAAATTGACTCATGTACCCTATGCTATTTGTTTATTTATTCATCATGATCCAATACTATAGTCAATAGAAACTCAGGAGCTGAAGCTAGCTACCGATTCAAAAGTCCATTCAAATGGTCAAGAGAGCTCTTTTTTCTAAACTTCAAACCAAGCTAATTTTCATTTAGACTTCCTCTGATAATATGAAAGAAAACTACAATGATGTATTAGAAACACACAAATACATCGTATAAATTGGACCACACATTAAAGCAACTTCTTAATCAGGCACAAACCTACTCCGAGAAAAGTTTGAATATCATAAATATGGGAACAAGTTCCCATAACTTCACCACTAGTGTTGGCACAAACCTGAATTTAAACTGCACAAGCTTCTTAAAGCACAAGATAACATTACGGATAAATCATTCACGGATAGATACAAGTATCTAACTTGGTACATACGCTTTTTATAAAAATGTTGAAAATCAAAATCAAAATTTCCAAGATTTATGTCATCAAAAGCCAAGAAAATTATTTTTCCCCAGATAAAATAAATTAGACTTGCCTCTTTAACAATGGAACAATGGAGAAGTTGACTTTTGTTTGTTTCTCTGTTTGATTAATTTAAAGGCATGGGAGTAGGGTGTTGTTCTGTCAGGGTGCTGGGTCTTTTCACCCAGCATCCTGAGCTAATTGTATATTGTCACGATGATTTAGTTCCTGTTTTAAACGCAGTTTAGCCTTGCATTATATTCTGATATATTTAAGTTTTGTGGTTTGTCTTCATTATGATTCATTCCCTGGGGTTGTGTGTTTGTCTCACCCCCCGTGTCTCTCATCTGAGTCTATCGTGTCTTTTGTCTTAAGTGGTGTCTTAGATCTGCATCATTATATTTCCTGTTTTATTTTGACAGTCTCGTATTTCATGTTAAATGTTTTTAATTTCTTTCCCCTGTGGCGTCATCTTTATTTGTATCAGCTGTGTTCTCCATGTGTTTCCACTCCCCTCACTTCCTCTCGGTGTATTTAGTGTGTCCGTTTTCTGTCATTCTTTGTCAGGTCGTCTGTTATGTTCACACCATGTCTCCAGGTTTCCTCGTATCCACACCAGGTTTTCATGTTTAAGGTTGCCACGTTTATTTTCTACTTTTCACAATTTAGGTTTAGTTAAGTATCAAATTGTTTGCCTCGCCCTTTGTTTTGTATTCTTTGTCAGCCACAATAAATGGCTCGCTTTCTGTTAAGATTCCTGTTTTGTCCATGCTTCATTTGTCTGCATTTGGGCATTTATACAGTGCCAAATTACAACAACAATCCCCTCAAGGCACTTTATATTGTAAGGTAGACCCTACAATGCTACATCCAAATATATTTAAGAAATACTAGGAGTCCTGTATGGGCCCCTCACACCTCTCACTGGCATTCTAATTCTCACCAGTGGTTTACAAAAATCTTGTAATTGTGGCTCAGTGTTTGATTTGAATTATCTACTATTCATAAGTTTTCTGAGGGTACAGTTTACTAAGATGTTTGGATGAGAAATATTAGCAGAACGAATAATACCAAGATGGTTTTGTTAGCAGTACTGACTCTCACAGTGGTGCTCAGTTTAAGAAAATAAACACTTTTAAACGAAGTTCAAAAAGGAACGCTCACTTTGTAGAATTGAATGTCATTTATTGTGATAGAAAAATTAAATTATATGGATTCAATGACCCATCATGACAGAACTGAATCCCAGCAGTGATAGGAACTAGGACAGGACCCCCTGGAGCCTAGACGCTGGTGATGGTGGAGATGGGGAGAAGGTGTGTACGAAAGAGTCCAAAAGGGAGAGTAATGGAGAGCACAGGTTTAAACCATGTGAAGCGGAGGCTGATTGGCTCACAGATGGATGAGAAGATGATGGGACATAAAGTCATTATAATTTTATCTGTTTTCATAAGTATTTCAAAATATAAAAAAAGAAATCATTAACATGTCATGTACAGATCAAATCAGATAAAAAATAATAATATTACATCTATGTCTTACATTTTAATTTGTTTAAATTTGACTTGCTACGCAGACCTTACGTTTGAAAATAATTTTCTTTTCTTTGGAAAAGCAACTTTCTTGGGGAAAAACAAGAAAATCAGGTCCAGAGTTTGTTTGTGCAAATAATCAGCTTATGTTTCCAATATTCGTTGAGCTGTTTGAAGTGTTGAAATTTGCACATGTGAAATTTTAAATTAATCTACACTTCTCAAAAAAATAAAAAGTAACTCAGTTCTCTGTTGTGCAGCTAAATGAAAAAGAAAGTTTTTACAGGACCCGTACTGCTGCCTTAGGATTTAAGAAGGTGAGTACCAGCTATGTGCTTCTGATCAAATGCATCAGCAAATGTGACCACCTCTATAAAAGTCGAAGTTTTGACAGTTTGTTGGTCTACTCTATTCAGGTATGTGTTAGCACAATGCCAAAAACCTCCCATGAGTGGACCTCCCAGAAAATTCACCCCAAGGTCAGACTGTGCTCAGAGAAATTGCACAAACCAGCGAGCTAAATCTCACATACTACTCTACTCAACTGTCAAGCAGTTGTACAGAAGCGATGATGTGGGCTTGTTTTGTGGCCACAGGACCTGGACATCTTACAGTCTATGTGTGCAGCATGAACTCCCCTGTTAACCAAAGTACCTGTTCAACAGCTAAGGCTTAGATGAAACTGGGTGATACAAAAGAACAAAGAAGGCAATCACACAAGCAGTATGTCGAAAAAGAAAAGAATCGGGACCTTATATAACGGAGCTGTGCATAAATGAATCCAAACAAACCTGAATGAACTGAAGTAACACTGTAAAGCAAAGGAGATGAAAATTCATCCTCAACCATGTGAGAGAGACTGATAAAGTCATACAGAAAATGATTACAGACATGGACCTGCTGACATTTGGATAATGGGGTGTACTTTCCCGGACTGTCCACAGTCCTGTGAATACTTTCTTTTTCACAACTACTCCAACTGACATCTACTGAGGAGGAAAAAAGGGATGTGTGTAGTATGCACAGGGGAGGCTGTGGAATGACATTACTCTTTTAGTTATTGAGTGTCTCCATGCCATCAGCTGGAAGGAACAAAAGGCTGCAGCACATGAAAAATGAACTTGCTTCGTATTTATTATGTATTAGATTTAATTACTTTTTAATTGCAGGTGCCGAAGCGCAATTCTGGGTCGCTCGCTCAAGCTATCAAGGGACTGCAATGGTCACACTGATTAAATATTTTAGCCTTTTGTGAAATATAAAATCAGACGTTCTGACAAGGTCAATATAACTAACCGACTACCCATGCTGCTGTTAGAGGCACCTAACAGCAGTAGACACTGTCACTGTGACCTTCCATCATGGCGATTGTGATTTTGCTTGATGACAGAACACGCGTGTAAGTAACCAGACATGTCTATAGATACAGATCAAACAACTGTGACAAGGACGTGACTTTGACCCAGTTTTTACCGAAATTAAATCAGCACGAGCTTTTATTGGTATCCACCGTCACACAACATTTGAACATGATATCTTGACAACCGTGGATGCTAGACTGCTAACAGACAGACAGGCGAAGAAAAGAAGCAGATTACATATTTCTCCCTTCAGGGGGAGAATAAATAGACA
This sequence comes from Hemichromis elongatus, assembly GCA_015108515.1. NCBI lineage: Eukaryota > Metazoa > Chordata > Actinopteri > Cichliformes > Cichlidae > Hemichromis > Hemichromis elongatus. The sequence goes on from VUQR01019407.1 coordinate 23,613, forward strand.
ATCTAAAGCTTTTGATTACACCCCCACTTTGGACTAGTGATCTCATTGTAAAGCAGGTTTAAGAAGAGAAGACAAGACAAGAAAAAGCTACAAATTTAGAATGCTATCCAGTAAAAATATACATACAAGTAACCCTCCCACTGATAATTTTACACAGTCTCTAAATCACATGCAGGCCCTCATTTGGGCAGCCATGATTTAAATCCCCATTAGCCATGTATCTTGCATTGAGTGGATCCGCTTCTTTTTCAAGTTCTTATACATATGGAGCAGAACAGCAATAATGCAACATAAAACTTGCTTCACAGTATTTCACACATATTTATTCCTTCTGACAAAAAAAGTGAAAAGGGGAATAATTTACACTCAACAGTGTTTGATTTTCCTTTTTTTTTTCCCAGGCGGCAGCTTTTCAGGGCAGAGCAGCAGTAATTCATTGGCTCTGCTCAGTGCATGTGCAAGAAAGTGAGCGCTCCGAGATTAATTGATGAATTTATTTTAGTCAAACTGTCCAGCTTAAGAATAAACACAATGAATCATATCAAGTTACGTTTATTTGGAGACAGCTGACCTTGACTGATAGTGAGGACTTTTTCTTTCGCCAACTATATTTCAGTCTCATAACAGAAACACCTCTGTGATGTTTGATTTTAGCATCCACACAGTGTCTGGGGCGTACGCTGTCTCCCCCCCGACACCTCTTTAGCTGTCCACTTTTCCACTAGATTCCAACAGAATAAATGGCTTCTGCTGTTCAGTGTTATTCACAGTTTATGGCAGTAATAGACATGTTAATTGTTCTAGACTGCCATTAGCATCCAAGCTAAAATTAGCTGCTCCATCATGCCTGGAAAGCATTAAGGCTTAATAGCACTCATTTATAACGGAAGTTACCATTCACTCACAGGACTAAGACTATTAGTCTAAGAGTGTTAAACAGTCTTTAAAATGTTTACTTTGACAACATGAGGTGCATTATATGCAACCAAAACACATAATTAGGACATTTTGTCTGCTCAGTGAGGCAGTAATGCTAACTAAGTCTTAAAAATGTCTGTGATTTGTTTGTATGACAATGTTGCTTTCACATTGAATGCTGGAATAAGCTTTAAATTACCACCGACTTTCATTCACTGTGGTTGTGCAATAAAATATTTTTTGAGTATTTGGGAAGCCTTATGTGGTCTCACTGTAAATGTTTCAAATTAAAAAATGAATTTGCTCTTGAATCAGGAATAATGATTAGCCCTGGCAAACAGCAGGGTCGGAGGGTGGTCCTATGTGTGCTTTATACTTATGTTCAAGTCTAGGAATGATTTTTAATGCAAATGATAATCCAACTAATTTAAGACTGCAGCCAGTGCTTTGCAAATACAACTCTACCTCGCTGAAATAAACACAACACACATCTTAATATTTGCTTAATATTTCTGTTTTTGACCATATTTCTGAAGGGAAGGAACTGTATCATCATGATCTACACTTTATGACTCACTGTTGTGATTCTTTGCTCCACCTAAATGTGTCCAACACGATAACTGATCACAACTGGAGCCCACACTCGGCAGTTGCTGGGGTGCAAATATTTAGATATTACCTTTGATAGCAAACTTTAATTTGAATTACACGTTGATGCTTGAGCTAAACATTTGAAAGACAAATATCTTTTTCTTTATTCTGAGATGAGGTCATTATTTTACAGAACTGTCCTTGAATCTGAGACTCTTTTGTTCAGTTGTGTAGATTGCTGCTGTACAAATAGCCAAGCAATAACATTGCACTGTTTGGAAATTTAACAACAGGCCTGTAAGTGTTCTTAAAAGATACTAGTGTTTGAGAAAGTGCTCCAAAGGAGACAAACTGTTTGGACATTTAATAAAGGCAGGTCCTTCTGAATTTAAAGCCATAGCAGATCATCTGAACCATCTAGCCTGTAGATAATTTGCGATAGTGACCTTAGATTTTGCTTTCGAGACACTTACATGGATAAATTAATGTAGTCATTCACTCTATTGCTTTTACTATGCTCGTGGAAAGCACTTTGGATAACACTTTAACTGTGCTTCTTGTAATACTCTTTCCTCTTTGATCTGTATTACACTTTGTTGTGTGTGTGTGTGTGTTGCACAAACTCTCATTGCAGAACAAATGTCCCCTATAGTCATAGAATGAGGACAATCTTAAACCATGAACCTTATTCAATAACTGCATTATGAAAATACTTACGTGCTGAAGTGCTGGAGAATTGATGCACAGGTTAACTCTGCTCATGCTGTTCATTCTTAAAGCACTTGTTAGGTCTTTTGTTATTAACATGTAGGATAATGACACCGTGCTCCTTGTTAACAGAAGTGAACACACAGCAGCTGATAATGAACACAAATGTGCACACACTATAACTGGGAGGTGTGCGAAGTCCTGCAGCCTTAAACTCAAAGTATCTGTTTGTCTCTTGCAATCGCACAAGCAAAGAAATTGAACTTTATATTTGGAGTGATTTTTTTGTTTGGGTTGTAGAGAAAATGATTCCACCACTTCTGATTAAATTACAGCGACAGTGAAGGGCATGTAATACCAAAGAGAGAAATCGGTTCCAGCAACACAAACTATAATAAATATAGCGTAATGTGAGGAAAACGAACATGTACTGTACAGCTTAAAGTCTCAACATTAAAAGGAAAAAAATATTTTTGAATTTTATTTGTTTTTAAATTTTAGAATAAAAGAAATTTGGGATTTAGTCTTTTGGAATTTTCTGATTTTGCTGTATTATTATTGCAACACAGCCTGAGGGCAGATTGTGATCATGGTCACATGGACGTGGCTTCTGGATCAGAAAAATTAAATGTGTAGGAGCCTAAAAACATGTATTTCATATGAAGGCCACAAGATGCTGATAGCTGTGGTTGCAAAAAGACTTTCAGTCTCAACTCTGGAAAAAAAACATCTTTCTGACTTCTCCTCTTTGAACATTTTCCTGCTCGGCTCAGTCACTTATTTTTGGCTATCCTGAATAAAAAATTAAGTCTGTTTTGTAAATCTTGGTCATTATCTGGTTAATAATATTGTTGATCAAAAGTCATTAAATTTACAGTCAGACCCACCCTTGCTTAATACATCCATTTTTTTGTAAACAAGAAAGTCCTAAACTCAGGTCTTTCAGACAGGACTGTAGTGAATGATGTCACATCTCTACATGCATCTTTTATACTGTCTGTCAGTGTTATATTGTAACAATATAAAATACTTCAGACAATAGAGAAAATTCAATTGTAATCAATATTTTGTGACCACTGGATACACCCCAGAAGCAGTTTTTCAAGATACTTGACAGATCGAACACTTCATCTTTCCTAGTTTCTGTCAATACATATATTGTTCTGGGAACCCATCAGCTGATAGTCCTTAAAAGCAATTCATTTTTCAGGGCTTTCAGAAGTAGGAAAATCCAGTAGTGGATATTGGATATGCTACGGTCTTGGGTTGTTTGCCCCAGTGTTTTTGAGTTAATTAATATTTTGATATTCATTATTTATGTTTAAGTCTCATTTAGTTGCCCTGTTATAGTTCATTGTTTATTAGATTCCACCCACTTGTGTCTTCACCCCTGTGTTTAGGTCTCCCTCGCCCTTCATAAGATAAGAGATGAGAAAAGATAAGATAAACTTTTTACTAGTCCCACGCGTTGGAATTTTTTGGTCACGGCAGAAAGTACAAGTTTAAGAGCAGTAAAAGTTAAGAAAAACACAATAGATTAGGATAAGATCAAATAGAATAACATACTATACAACAAGAATAAAATAAAATATACAATAGAATGAAGCAGTATACAAAACAGAATTAAAAGGTCTGTTATAGAAGGAAAATGTGTTTCATGTCTGTGTGTCCTAAGTTGTCAAGCTCGTGTCATGTGTGCGTCTCATGTTTCCTGTTTTATTTTGAAGAGGTCTGGTGTCCCATGTTCATTGAGTTTAGTTTCACTTCCCCTGTGGCATCATTATGTTCATTCTAATCAGCCGTTTCCCCAGTTTCCACTTCCCCTGATCGCCTCCTGTGTGTATTTAGTCTGTGTGTTTTCATTTCATTCATTCAGGTCATTTGTTGTTTCACACCATGTTTCCATGTTTCATGTATTCATGTCCAGGTTTGTTCATGTTGTATTTTAGTTTAGTCAGTTTAGGTTAATTTTTAGTGTTGCAGAGGTTTGCCTTGCCCTTTGTTTGTACCTTTTTATCAGCCTTATTAAAGGACTTGCCGTTTGTTATATCAAGTTACGTTCCACGTTCCATTGTGTCTGCATTTGGGTCCACTAATCACACTACACACAGTCTGCTTCCACACACTGTGACAGGATATCTAATTCTTGTTCCCTCTACCATTCATGGTGTAACATTTGAGATACCTGGATAAACCCAAACCGTGCTCAAATATGATTGGTCCAAAGAATTTCTCTACTAAACAGTTTGTAAAGCAACTGCTCAGCCATGACAGCCCATGCCATTAAGCTCCCAGTGTACCGCCGTTATGCTGAGGTTTAAAACTCTGATTGAGCAGAGTGGTGATGAATTTTACATTCATGTCCCTCAGAACTGGGCAACCCTGCTCTGTGAAACACTTCTACCCTCTTGGATGTGTCATCACTTATAGTTGGTCAAAGAATATCTAAGAGGGAAGCGTGCTTTTTAGAATGGACCACTGTAAAGTTAAACTATATGGCTACTGTAGGTGCTTGATTGTATACACCTGAGACAATGGGCTGCGCTTACAGTATCATGCATTAAGTGAAATAAAACTAATAATAATACCAATGTGAAGAAACTTGGAGGTAAAACAACTGGAAAACTAGTGTGATGTGAACTAAAAACTGGGCACGAAGATGTTTGTCAGATGTTCAGTGGTTCTACTGGTGAAAGTGAAGAGCTTTTGGGAGAGTATTTATCTTTACTAATGAACACGATGAACGAGTCAACACTTGAAATATCCTTTTAATGCTGTGAGCAGTCTTAAGATGCTTTCAATGTTTAAACCAAAAAGTACTTTCCAGGTAAAACCCTTCCATGATGTTTTAACTTTGGGAAAACGTGTTGAGTTAGGCGTAGGACAACTTTGACTCCTTCTAACAGCATCAGCAATGGTAGGGGTGAAACATCAGACGAGTCGAGTCAAACTTCCTCTTTTCATTCACTCATGTTACATTTATATCCCAGGTGTTGATTCAAGTAGAATTTATCTGAGGCACTACATGCAGTAACCCCCACTGACTGGCTGATTAAACCGACTGCAAAGCATCAGACTTGGGTGGAACTGTAACTGATTGATGTTGGCTTTAAAGTTTATTTTGACTGTAATATCACTGGGACACGAAAGGAGGTGGAGGTACTAACTGTGATTAAGGATTATATGAATCACTCAGATCTCGAATTCCTCCAGAGGAGGAAAAACATTTCTACTCCCTCCCTTCTGCAGCCACTCATGGGGTACAGTACGTTGAAATAAAGAAAAGGCCTGCAGCTCATATAAACATAAAACTGCAATGTTGATATTAAAACATGAAACTCAGGACACAAATCTAAAGTTAGTGCAGGGCGATCTCCACGCATCATATGCACCATTATTTTAACTTCTGTGCCAATTTAACTTTTATCACTGCATCAGAGAATGCTTCCAATACCAAACTAAAAACTACGATAAAAATTAAATAACACATCTCATGCATAAACACATTTTTAATATTATGGTTTTTTATTACTACATTTTATATTTTTGGTTTTTTTCTTCTCTTTTTTAATTTTTAATTTTCAACAAATCTACAATTTTTGCAGCATGCAGAACTTCCTGATTTTGGCTTTCTGCTTAATACAGTATACTCCTCCACAGACTGAGTTAACACAGCTGTATTAAGAAAGCATTAATTACAACAAAGGTAATTTCACTGTGCTTTATATTTGAAAGTAATCCTAAAAAATAAAGATAAAAACACGAAGACCTCTATGAGCAGGCATTTGGAGACCGAGAATTAAAAAAAAGACCTTTAATTTCTTGTGGGTGACCATCTGCCTGGATCCGTAGGGGTTAGGGGAAAGGGAAACGAGTAAGGCACAGAGACCTGACATACAACAAAGAGGGCCAAAAAAACCACAAACTATGAGAGAGAATAATACAAAGTTAATATAATATGCACCAGTGATGTATAAGTATGTAGAGTGCAAAAGAGAGGAGGGATGAAATATATGATTGGAGGGCCTTCGGGAGCCTGAGCCTATAGCTGCATGATCAGGATGGCTCAGGGTGATCTGATCTAGCCCTAACTAAACTCTTTCACAAAGGAATGGTTTTATTTCTAATCTTAAAAGTAGGGAAGTTGCAATTTTAGTTCCAAATTTTATATATTTATATATTCTATTACCCTGTTATACATTTGTAAATATTGCACCTAACCATCCTTAACTTGGAGGAGAAGCCTCACTGGTGTCATATACTGGTTTTATGTTGTAGAACAGATACAGAGTCTTCAGAGCACTCTGACTTTGAGTCTAAATTGTGTACTGAAGGTCAATGCTCCTTCACACCCTGCAGCCCACGACCTGTGTCTTAACACATGAAGAATCACTCCATTTACTTTTTGAGACTGGCAGTTCAGCCACTTTAAGAGAAATCAATGTACTTGAGCCCCGAGGAGCGCAACACTCTGCAGTCACTGCCTTTCTGACCTACAAATGAGTATTCTGCTACCCTCAAAGGCTCATCTCTATTTATATACATGCTTTGCTTTAGGTGTGTGGCAGTGAGTAGCTTATGTGGCAAAAAACACAAAGAGATAGAGAATGCAATTGTTTAAAGGTAGTAGTTTGTGTTTTATAGTATGTTAATACTTTTCATTTGACAAAAAACTTTTGATAATTCTGTTATTCTGATGACTTTTTTCACGATATATGCTACATTTTAAATGGTTTAATGTGAGGTTGTGCCTTTTTTTTCACAAATCATATTAAATCACGATCTGTCGGCTAATGACGCCCTAGCCCCAACATTCGTGTTTCATTCAACGATGCAAAATTACATGTGAAAAGGCTTAAAGTGCAAAAACGTGATATGCAAAATGGGCCTAAAGTGCCATCTTGTTATACACAGATCCATGATATCACATGAGGTAGCGCTCTGTGGTGTTGATGGCAATGAGCTCTGCCGTTCCCAGAGAATCTCCTTCATCTTTCCCAACAAATTAAACAAAAACCCTGTGCCAAGTATAAAGCAACATTATGTTATTATGTTTACTCCGTGTGTCCCTATAAAGACTTATGAAAATATATGAAAATAATATGAGCTGTCAGCACAATGACTGCTCCATTTCATTGTTACTGTTCAACACAGATGTTAAAAATCCAGTACATCTGGCAGTCATCTAGAATTAATAGAACATTACATTATGTATGCAACTAGCATTTGGAGTTTTAATGGGCTTGCTCCCACTTTTACCAAATTTATATCCATGTTAAAAAAGATTTTATGCCTTTAACTAAACCATAATTAATTTAAAGACTAACTCAAAGAATGCCTCTTTACTGCCTGTCTGTTTCAGTTTTTAATTTATTGTAAAAATGTTTATGTTTGGATGGTTATTGCTTTTTTTTTATTTTGCATTATGAAAAATATGCTGAACTACCTGCCCTGAAGTATGAAATGTGCTTCACAAATAAAGTTGCCTCACTAAATATATGTAATCATTAATTTAATTGAAATAAAGTCAACTGCATGTTCATAGTCTTGTGATTACAGCTCCCGTGCTATATTCTGCTATTATGAACTTAGATGTAGCTTGTGCACATAGCATTCTCCATAAAAAACACCTGAAGATATCGCATGACTATTCATGCACACATTTTCATGTTAAATGCATAAATGCACAACAGCTGCTCCTCTATAGAGAATGAGCTCAGGAACCCCTGTAACTTTTTATTCATGTTCAATTAACCTCTGATGGTGAATGTTGATGTTTCTGTTGTCTTCTTGAATCGAGTGACTGTTTTGATTGTGCGAATATGGTTGTCTACACCAGAGTTTCCAAAGTTATTGGCTAAGCAGTCTAAAACACAACCACTGAGCTTTAGACTGGGTAGGCCTGGCGGTCCTAAAAATGATTAGTATGGATGTTAGATATATACATTTTAAAACATGCCTAAGGTATTTAGTGACACTCTCTTCTCTTTATGTCCTTCAACAGGAATCTGTTATACAGCCTTCCAGGAAAGACTCCTCAGTTTTCCATCTTGAAGTTCCCTCAGGAAGCTGTCCTGCCTTGCAACATCCCCAGCAAAGCAATCAAACACAACTCCGCAAACAAAGAAGTACTTTTCCACAACGCCACAAACCAGTCTCTGTCTCTCATCCTCAGGGCCATTCAGTCAGCTGAGAGGCTTGTGTGTTTTGGTTTGGACTTGTTTGAAAATTATTCAACTGTATAAGGATTTTTGCAGAAACAGACATAACTGGCACATTAAGTTAATAAAATCTAATCAAAAAGTCAATGCAAATAACAGAAGACAGCTGATCTCCTAAACAATCTTAGCCATCATACTATAATCCAGAAAACGGTTTAAGATAATATGGAATCCACCTATTGAAAAAACAATGCTCAAAGACATTAGAACTGCCATTCGGTAGTGTCACCAGTCTGTAATCTGTAAAGTATAAAGGTGTTCAACTCCACACCTCTCCCGTAATTAGTTTTAAACAAATTACAGCAATGTGCAGTTCATATAATAGAGAGACAATTCGGAGACTTTATTGATTAATCTATTGAAACAAATTTAACACACACTAGGGCTTATACATGCATGTGATGTTTAGACAGTGACAGGTTCTTTAAACTGCAATAAATTCTCTTCCAGTGAAAGTAATAAACGGCATTAGTACTTTCTTAGTACTTTACAAAAGGTTTGTAATTTGTGCCTGAAAAGTTTTCATCAGGAGCAAATCCCCGCACAAGATAACTTTAGAAATAATTTTTTAAGTAAAAATATTCCGTCTTGAGAGCGGTAGACACAGTACTGAGAACTGTTGTAAAGCCAGTAGGCAAAAATGGTTTGGGTCAGGGTAACTTTGACAACCCATACAAAGACCAGGATGCCGTTCTTGAAATGTTGTTTATAAACTAGAAAACAGTTCATGCTAATTTTGCTGGGACAACAAAATTTGGGAAAGCTGCTGTCTAAAATGTTCCAAATCCAATTTTCCATTTGGTTTTAAACCAAATACTAGCTGCCCAACCAAATGGCTGGTTTGCTTAGTTAGTTAAAAAGCAGCCAATATTTTTAGCTAATCCAGAGCCCTGTTTCTGTTTTATTAAAAATATTATAAGAATTCCTAATAATTAATTTAAGGATGCTGACATGTTTTATGACTTAAGTTTTTGCTTTTGAGCAGGGGAATGCATTAACAAAATTAGATGCAAACTGTAATATTCTTATACTGAGCTTTCTGTGTGGCCTTGTGTAGCACAGAGCCATTCTAGTATCAGCCTACCCAACCGTCAGCAAAGGCATGTTACTCTAAGGTCTGCTGGATTTGGTAAAGAGCAACTACACAACTCAACTCGACGCAGTAACATAATAACATAATAAAATCAGCTATTCCGTTCATGTTGTAGCATAGTAAACGAAAAAAGTCTTAAAAATAGCTGATTTAAATATTTCTATATAGATGACTTAAATGAGGGTGTCACGGCAGGAAGCAAGTTAAGGGGGACACGTGTGTGCAATGCGCTAATTTCTCATGCTGGTAGAACCCGTACAGCTCATCGGTGTCAGAAGTTGAAAAAAAAGCTGTTGTGTAATCCTTATTTTGAAGTATGAATGGTGGCTTAAAGCTGGGACTGGCAGTGTCATACAAACGCCATATTTGAACGGCAAGTGAGAGAAACACAAGAGTAAAAGAGAGGCAATCAATAGACTAACACCGTCAATGTTAGTGTAAAGGGCATTTTTAAACAGCTGAAACCTGTTTAGCTACTCAGAAATCCAGTCCAGTGTGCTATTGCTGACAATCTCAGTGTCTACATCAGGTAAATATATTGGAAAATAAGTGAAATATTTTAGCGCACCTTAATTTAGCTTTCAAGCAGAATGAGCAGCAGCAGCACACACTGTACTGGCAGCTGGATGAATGTTTACAACCATTATGCCCTGTTTGACAGTTGCTTTCTCTATTTGTCATTTGTCCCATTTTCTCAGTGTGTGCACAACATACTGCAAACTCCCAGTGTTTTAAGTGACAACAGTTCTCTGTCTCTTTATTCTTCGCACATTCCCTCACTAATTATTATCACAATCAAGCGATCTCCCTCATTGTGCATCAGTTTGCTCTCACGACGAGACCCTTCTGAGTCTGTGCTGTTTTTAACAGCCTGTGCATGCATGGATGGAGAGCTGAGCAATAAATCTTTTGTTACGTTACAGTTTTTAATTAATGTCATGAAATAGTTTAGGAAACAAGAAGAGGATTGTTGTGAGTAAGAGCAATAGTATATCCTGGTTTGTGGTTTTTAAGCTGGAACAAATCTAAAGCTGTGAATGACTGATCAACAGCTCGGTAATCCTTGAAATCACAAGAATCGTGAGATAGAAATAATAGAAAAATAACTGATTTCAGGTTTTTTGTAGTTAGGCATGATGTTTGTAATAGTAGTGTCTGTGATAAAAGCAATGGAAAAATAACCTATTTTATACAATATATTTCTTATCTTGACTTATTTATATTAGTTTGAATGTGATAGACTTTTGTAGAATAATTAAGGGGTGGGAGGGTAATGGATGGGCTTAGACTTTACATCTTGTAATTTCTTATTAAATTAGAGATTTGTAGAGATTACACACTTATAAAATGTTCTGAGAAATGATTAAGCATCTGGAGAGATACCAACAGCGTTGACAATTGTTTTTGTTCCCCAGATAATCTGTCTGCTCTCTCATGTGTTTAGTGTTTTTGCATTAATTGCGATGCACTCAAATAGTCAAATTTCAACCTTTCAAATATTATGCTTTTTTTTAAAAATGATTTCCTCTCAATTTCTAGCAAATATTTGATACTCAAAATTTTTGTAAGCTAAACTTATTATTTCTACATATGTTACTATCCAGTTTGTAAATAAGCAGAAATGCAATACTGATTTGATAAGAAAAAAAAAACAGTAAAACTCTTCAGGGATCAAAAAATGTAAATGCCGAATGCTTTAAATAATGTGCCTTTAATCACAGGAGAAAATGCTTTAATTTATTTAGTATAATGTTAAATGGCATACCAAAATCTTTAATTGACTGACCATGGTATCTCATCAATAAGTCACTGATGTGGCACTAATATATTTGGTTATTACAATAATTCATTGGAGTAGCATTACACTGCATTTTGACTATATGCAAAACAAGTTTTAGTGGTGATGTAATTGTTTAAAAGTAAACATAGAAAATGCATTTAGCTTAGCATTTAGCTTAGCTATAGATTATGGATTGGCTGCTTGTGGTAGATAAACAGACTGGACCGACAGCTGTAACTGTAACAACTGTTGTATTTTTAAGTTAAATCCAACTTTTGAAAACTAACTGTAGTAACCAACATTTTTATTTTTTTTAACTAGCTTGCTGTTTTAGCTAGTTAACACATATGAAAATACATATGTCATGTACTTAACCAGAAATCCAGTCAACACAAATGGCTAAAGGCTTGAAACTTTGTGCATGCTGTGCATTACATACAAACCAGGCACATCAGTGGACTACCGATACAATAAGCATGTTATGCCTGCTCCGGTTCAGGTCCTTGTTTTGAATTTTTAAAAGACTTACCTTCCTTTTTTTCTTTTTTTTTTTTTTTTTTAAATTTTTTTTTTTTTAAATTTTTTTTTTTTACTTTTTTCTTTTTTTTTTTTTTTTATTTTTTCTTTTTTTTTTTTGTAAAAAATATAAAA
>VUQR01019407.1:35594-51640 GCA_015108515.1 Hemichromis elongatus
TAACTTCCTTTTTTTCTTTTTTTTTTTTTTTTTAAAGAGTTGCTTTGTTGTTTGATTAGTCTTTGTACACTTTGTAAAGTAAATGTGTTGTCTGTTGTGCATTGTCCATGCGTGAGACGTACTGATCCTGTCACTGTGTTACAGACTTAACATACAGTAAGCAGACTACAGACCTAGTAGTCAAAAATGCTACTTATCACTCAGCACTGTTCATGACCGACAGAGATATTATTGAGTGAAACTACCTAATTATATACTACATACAGTTAATCTAGTTTCTGACAAACTAAAAGGTCATTTTGATTCCATTTGGTCTGATGGGTTACAGTATGGCCAGTCTGCTCCACAGCCTATTCTTTCATCTTTTTTGGTTTTGGTTTATACAGCAGTTGCATGAGCCATGCAGAGTGTCATCATTACTTCACCATGGATTATTGTTTTGGCTGTTGCTATTGGCTGTTAATATATTGTAAATAAACGACCAGAGGTTCACAAACTTTTTTTTTTTTTAATGAAAAGGTTACAGGCATTAGAAAAACAACAAGGGTACAAGGATAAAATATCACATAACTATCAGTATCTGCAGCACAAATTGCATAATTGCACAAACACAGTGAATCTTAAGAGGTCTCAACCCACAGGTTTAAAAATGCTTGACCTGGCTGAACTGTGAGCTGTCTACTGTGTACAGTATTTATTTGAAATTTTGGACAGTTAGGCTAAACTGATATGCAATGTGAAATATATATTTTTAATAAAATTAGACAATAATGGAAACTGCTGTTGTGGAATTTGCACAAAATCTGAATGTTCCCGTTAATGTTACTGTTTTCTAATTCTCACTGTTTGCATTCCTCAATTATTAATCACACTGTTGCTACTGTTTTTCTTAATTGTACATTTAAAAAGGGAAAAAAATATTGTTTGAAAACTGAATGCTGTTATTAGTTGAATCATTCAAAGAATTAGATTTAGTATGGCCTGGTTTCTGATGCATGACATATTAACACTAACCCGCTTATGCAGGTTATTGGCATGGGTTTTTTTGTCCTCTTCACTATGTAAGTCTTGTTGAATTTTCGATGCAATAAAAACAGTTTTAAACTTCTGCTTTTATTTCTGCAGTTGTAAACTTACAAAGGTCATTATGCTTTTACCAGTTGGAATGATGTTAGAGTTTTAGCTAAGTTAGGCACTTTAATTTCTACTTAGAGTGACATTAGGGGATGAGGTTGGGTTAGCGTCCATCTCTGTTTATGAAATTGTCACCTATTTAAAAAGAAGAAGAGCTCCAAAACATAGTGAGGAGTTTAATCCTTCAGAAAGGGTTCAGAGTAGAGTTGCTATTTTGCCGCATGGCAAGAAGCCAGTTGAGTTGGTCATTATTCCTCCTTGACACCTAATATGTGTGTTTGGGGCATGTCCAACTGGCAGTAGTCCCTGGGGCAAACACAGGATATGTTAAAGAGAGATTATGTCTCTCTGCAATACTTTGCTATACTCTCAGAAGACCTGGAGGACTTGGCTTGGAAAGGTGATGCCTGAGCATATCTGTGAGCTTACTGGATAGTGGGCAAAAACAGATTTAACATTTTGGGTGGCTGATCACATCAACCCAGGTCAGCATCACCTGTGAAACAGAGTTTAATTTTTTTCCTGTGCATAGGATGCACTGGTATGAGTTCTTAACTTTACCAACACACAACTCGCTTTCGAGGTTTTCCTTGCTTTTGATAGGTTTAGGTTAGAAGATGGGTTATGGGTGTTGTTATTAGTATTAATGTTCATGGATGTCAGAAGCTTTTATTGTTGTATTGAGACCTCTGAGTTCTTAGATGAAGTCTCAGAACTCAGAAGCCTGAAACATGAAATCTCTTCACAAACTTAAAGAAGTCCATGTACCTTCTTTGTTCAAGCTATTAAGGCAAGCACGATCTGGATGACAGCACCTACACAGACATGCTGGCTTTCCATCCTTAGCACTACTCCATGTTGAACTATATGGAGTTGAACTACAGCTCATTTATTCCAGCATGATGCAGTGATGCTCCATTGCCCCAAACAGCTTCTTGTGCTGTAAGGGAGTTTGGCTTTTTAGTCTCAAGCAGCCACATATGTTGGGTGTGGTTGAGGTCAGGCAACTTTTGGGTGAACCTCCATGACAGTCAGCAGTTCTTGGGCTTCAAATATGAGGTTGTCTATGAAATATCTGATGTGTACTTGGGCTAATTATCATGATGCAGTACAGATCTTTCTTCACAAAGATGAAAAGGTGTAACATGTTGCTGTTAAGAGCATGCTAAAGCAACAGGGGTTGGTACAAAACTAACTATGAATAAATTTTAGCCAATCAAAAGCTCACAAAGAATTTTTTTTTGCAAATCTTCATCCTAACCGGGCGTTTCCAAAGGCTCAGTTTTCAGTAATCCAAAATACCATCTGCATATAGTCAAAAGGACAAAAATCATAGAAAAAGCTATGCTTCCTACCAAGATACACATGTAAGTGTGGGCGTAGCCTGAGCCAGATGCCAAACCATCTCATCTGGTTCCTTTCGATGTGCAGGAGCAACCAAATTACCGAGCTCCTTATCCAAACTTAATGTGCAAACTCAGATAACTGGCTGCAAAAACTACCCTTCTGTTTTTTCCACAAAACTCTGCTTCAAATAAAAATCAGTACAGGAACATCAACACTGTTTTAGTCATTATACATACGCAATATTTATTGCCAATTTGTCTTTATTAATATCATGTTAAATGTGAGCACTTGTATTTCTCTGTCAAGTAAGTTTGTCACATCTGCTGAACCATTCCACGTCATGCTTTTTCTTGAAATATTTCTTGAAATATTGTTATAAAAAAACTCTTTTGCAGGCTGCTTCCTCTTTACATGCTTATTATATTATTATCATACCTGTTTTGAGCTAGCTTTCACTCAAATGTCCTTTGGGTGGATCATGCTCCAAACAGAAAGAAGGACCATCGGGCGCGCGCAGCATCCGGACGGCAACGCGTGTTCGCGCGCTTCGAGAGAGAAGGGAGGGAGACAGAGTGAGAGAAGAGGTTGGTGGGGGGACAGAGATAGGGTAGTAAAAATGATGGCGACCGATTCAGTGGAGATAAGAAACCATACGAGTCCCTGTCCCATCCCTGACAACAGTCTCAGCACTCTGTCCATCAAAATAACGCGGAAAAACCAGGACAGACACTGGAAGTTGCGGTTTATTTATCTGCAGTGCTGTGAGTACCGACACACACCACGACGTTTAGAGTCAAACACCGAACACAGGCTACACAAGTCCGCTCAGAATATCATGGAAAATGGTGCCGCATCCCTGTTTTAGGCGACGTTTGGTTTGTCGCAGCCGAATAAATTTAATATATCAACACATTGGAAGAGCCGAGCCTCCATTCGTGTACTGAGGGGGTGGAGGAGGCGGATAAACGCCCCGAAGGACAGGCACGGGGAGGATGCAGTTTCCACTAGAAAAAAAAAAAAAAAATTCTGTTAATAACAGACCTAGCTTTGCAAAAATTTAAATTTAACTTCGGCATGCATTTAACATATATATGTTGAAAAAAGTTTCACACAGGAAAAATGAACCCACACTCTGGTGTCTGACAAGCTATTTAGTAGGATATTTAATATTCCCCACCAGTGAAATGTTGCACTGCAGTAAGAGTTTAGTATTGGTCTACAGACTCTCACCGTTTCCTATCAGTGGAACAGCAGTGTTGAGTATGTGGGCTGTGACCATTAAAAATTGGCCAAATCTTTTCTGCCAATTCGAAACAGTTTATTCTGCTGTGGACTCGTGTTTAGGTGTCCTTTATTGGATTAGATGATTATTGTCTCCAGAAAGAGCATGAACTGGAAATTCAACCCATCATCCATCAAACAAACAGGTGCCTCAGTAGTATGTGGAAGAACCGTATACATAGCAGCTTGCCACCTCCTCTTTGTGCTGGCCACCTGCTTGGCCACACACTGCTGTGGGATGGTGTCTCATTAGGCACCCAGCATTTGTCACAAGTCAACCAGTGTGGTTGATTTGGTCACCTTGGCATGAACAGCACGCCTAGACTGTAGAGATGGGATTGCCACTGGTTGGAGAATATCATCTCAATAGTTCTCTGCATTGAGACTGCCTCCCATGTTGACAAGCTTGGTTTTCCAGTGATCGTCAGACTGCAACCAATATTAAGCTATTACCCTGGAAATTCAGCAGTTAATCTTTGCCAAGATTAACAAGGTCCGCTTCAGGAAGAAAAATTAGGACACAGTGATGAGAAGTGGGCTAGCGGAACAAAACGGCAAATGTGTCTAGCAGCACATATGAACCAGTTGTATTCAGAGTTCTCGGGGCAGTGACCCCCCAAACTGGGCGAGTGTCTCAGATGATAGACAGACAGACAGATAGATAGTCAAGCTACACAAACTCCACCATTTTCACTGTGTTTTTTTTCCTATCCTATATCAAGCAAGATTTTCCTCTTATATTTGACAGAGGCTCACACCAAAAGTCTGAGAGCTGGTAACCCTGGTGATATTTGATCTTAACTGTACAAATAATTTATGCTGTTTTCAAATTCTTCTACTGAAAGTGGAAAGTTTCTCCCAAAATCAAAATGAGATTTGTGGACATCGTGACTGGAAGCCAATTTGAGTCCAGTAAGCATCATAAACCAGAGAGCTTTGGGAATCTCATGCCTCCATTGCAAAAAAAACATCAAAAATTGACTTTCTGTGATGTAGGAGACAGCTTGTCGACAGCGTAAACATCTGAAATGATATTTTGAACATACTCATACATTCAGTTTTTTTTAAAACAAGGTGTAAATGTCATTTATGAATTTCTTACTATGAAATTAATACATTGCATGGAAAACCTTATCACGCACAAATTATCATTCATAGCAGGTCTTTCATACACCTTCACATATTGTTTTGAGGGAATCTTTAAGGTCAGGTTTAGTCCTAAGACATCAGCATTCAGAGGTTAGGTTCGTGTCTACATCATGAGACATGTTACTTATTATAGCTTATTAAAGCCACCCATTGCTGTACTTTTCTCTAAGCTTTCTCTTTTTCCCACTGTGGCAAAGTTTCTTCCATGCTCTTTCTATAAAAAGAAAGTTGTCTGTTTGTATTTTGTGAGTGAGAAGTGTCAAACTGTTTGCATGAATAAAAACGGGGTCAATCAAAAAATGATGAATCCAAATCAAAATGTCATTTATGAATATTAAGGTCACTTTGTCCAAGTTCCACGCTCCTCTCCTGCTGTTACACTCCATATCTGTCTAAAATGAGTTATTGAGTTGTTATATTACATGCCTGCCCATCTGTGAGAACGCAGACAATATGAAAGATTTTCATGACATGTCTGATTACCGTCACCATATGCGCCTCACTCATCTTTGGACGGCATTGAAAGAGTACAGAAGAGGACTGATAAGAGAATGGTAAAAAAAAAAAAAACGACCAGGCTGATTGAAAATGACAGCCTATTTCTAGTGATGATGGGAGGTCCTTAGAGTCCAAGTGATGGATCTGAATTCGACAGAGAAGTGACCCGCCTCGTCGATACATCCATCAGCTTGTGGTTGGCGAGGCCAGTTGACGGTGTTTATTGCCATTACCCAAAAAGGTTTCATAGCTTTCTGACTGCTCTCTGGTAATATGTAGCACAAATGTGAAAGCTTTTATGTGATGGTAAGCATTTAGGTGTTGTTTTTTAAAGTATAGATTGAGCTACTAAAACTAAACTGGGTTAGGGTTACGGTTAGGTCCATAAATATGTGGACAGTGGCACAGCTTTTAAATTAGGCCTTCGTACATCTTGTACTGCGAAACTGTCTGATGAGTTCTGCATTTGGATGAATCTCAGCAGAGAGTATCGCCTTGTCCACATCACAGATAGTCCTGCTTCTTAAACACTAGTGATCTTGTTCCACTGGTTCCACTGGCAGCCATACTTGGCCATGGCCACCTCCACTTTCAGATAATGTGGTATGTTTCTGATCAGGAGCTGTTCTCCTTCTCCGTGCGTTGTTCCTCCCATCACTCTGGTGAAAGTTGACTTTGGTTTCAGCTTTTCAAAGAATTTCAATAGGTGGTTTCTGACCAAGTTTAATGTGGCCTTCCTTTTCTTTGGGTGCGATCACAGTGCTGTATTTATATTCATGAGAACGCGACTTGATTGTAGACTTTGACATTGACACGTTTACCTCCTTGAGAGTACTCTTGACTTTGTAAATGCTGTGAAGATTTATTTATTTGTTTTTTTTAACCAAAGAATAAATTATGACATCATCGACTTCAGTTTTCCTCCTTGGTCTTTCAGGCCTTTTTGGTGTCGCTGGATTCCTTCTGTTTTTTTTTAGGAGTGGCTATAGTGTTGATGCAGCCACAAGTAATCAAATTCAGATCCTTTATGTGCTCAGTGTGTCTCAGAGGCGAAGGCCTCACCTGATCTTTAAAGTGCTTGTCAGTCAAGCGTCCAGTTGCTTTTGAGTCTTTGAAAATGGAGAATTATGTATACAAATGGCTGGGATTTTGAAAAAGCGAATGCAACACTTTTGTTAAACCCTATGAATTAAAGCTGAAAAGGTGCACTTCAATTACATGTTTATTGTTTGATTTAAAATCAACTGTTTGTATACAGAGGCAAAAAAAGTCATTCTTTACATAATTATTAAAGTTCACACGTTAACATAGTGACCTGTAGCTTTCCTTTTTTTAAATACAGTATTTGTTAGATATAGAGTTTATATAAGGTAGGTGTGCTCATATGCTAAATAAATCCTGTTACCGTGTGGTGTATGGAGTGCATTGGTACTGCTGACACTGTTTCACTGTTTGAGTTCGTGCCAATATTGCTCAGTTTAATTTGGACTAACCGTTATGCAGCGAACAATGAAGCTGAGACAGTCTCATTCCCTCCCGGTGGCGATGTGTGACAAATCGTATGGCTGGGGGATTTTCTCTGTAGCCAGGTTTGAACGCCCCCCACTTCTGCTCTAGCAAACGTAGCATTAGCCACCCACCAAAATACATACTACGTGGTCCCAACACAAAAGTATTGTGTTGGCGAGTGAAAAAGAGGTACCTAGGAGTTTGATTTTTTCCTCACTTCCAGCATGAAGAGACAAAATATAGACAATACCAGCAGGAGAGCTTGGTTGACTACAGTGAGTAGTGACTAAACGTGGACATATATCAGATGGAGAGCCATAACATTTGCATTATCCTTTATTGCTAT
This sequence comes from Hemichromis elongatus, assembly GCA_015108515.1. Taxonomy (NCBI): domain Eukaryota; kingdom Metazoa; phylum Chordata; class Actinopteri; order Cichliformes; family Cichlidae; genus Hemichromis; species Hemichromis elongatus. The sequence continues at coordinate 42,859 of VUQR01019407.1, forward strand.
TTTCAGTTGCCTCCCTCCTCATCAGGCCAGCAGAGTTAACCTCTTCCTGTCTTCTTAGGTGATGTTGCGGCTTCTTGTGTGCACATTCATTTCAAAGAGTCCTCATCCGTGTTGGCTTTTGTGCAGAGATACCAACATGAAAGTGCAGCAGTATTAATTGCTGATTAATATTAATAATATTCTCAAATAAGCAGTTAGTCAAAACTATGCTTCCCAAAAATAAACGCTGCAAACTCCAGAACACTGACCTGGAAGCATGCTGCTTACATTCATTTGAGTTAGCGGTACATTATAATTGTGGATAATGCTAACAGCTTCATTTTGCTGTTGAACATTTTAGTGTATGTTGATATCTGTGATAGCTGGCACTCGATGGAAGCAGTGTGAAGGATTGTTTTGGGGTTATTCACTGTAATGCGTGATAGCAGTTGCACAGAATGAACGAGTTGTTTATGTGAGGCCGCGCGAGCTCAGAGATGATGTCTGCTGCTGTGAAAAATGTAGTTCCTTCTACGGCTGTGATTACACTGAAAAGGCCGATTGCACAGTGTAGTTACAGTGAAAGCTCGGCTGAGATATCAGGAAGGGTGCTAAAGTTTTTTTAATTTGTGCTGCCTCGTTTATTTCTTTGTCTTTTACGCTAGACCATATTTTCAATGCGTGCATCTGCTTTTCTGTTCAATATCTGTATGCTTGACCTAGAAAAGGATAATGTTAGTCAATGTGATTTGTCAATTTAGCCTTAAAAAGTTTCAGTTGTTTTAGTGCTGTTGTAATGGACTACTTGAGACTGTTAACTGAGAGGTGCTGGACAAAATATGAAGACTCTGTACTGTAAATTTTGTGAATATTTAAGTAGAACCCCTAATTCTTTGGTCTGGATTTCTAAAAAGTCGTCATGTTGAAGTGAAAAAAACATTGTATGGTTTTGGAGTCTCTTGTTTAACTTTTTGCGTTTGAGTAAGCTCCATCTAAGGAAGGGGTGGGGAACTCCAGGCCTCGAGGGCCGGTGTCCTGCAGGTTTTAGATCTCACCCTAGGTCAACACACCTGAATCACATGATTAGATCATCACCAGGCCTCTGGAGAACTTGAAGCCATTTAAATCAGCTATGTTGTATCAAGGACACATCCAAAACCTTCATGACACCAGCCCTTGAGCCCCCACCCTTATCTAATGAATGAAGGTAATGAAGGTCCTGGCCGCTTTCAATTTCATGGTGTGTGTTGAACACTGTTATATTTAGCAAGCATTAGTAGTTGCATGCACTACTTTTTGTAAGATGGCATAGTTTCTGTACCAAATGTGTCGATTGGGTTGCACTTCGAAGACTTCCACCAAACAGGGCAAAGGCTGCTGTGCACTGTTTATGAACTGAAGCTGCGGCAAGTAATGCAGGAAGAGGCCACCTTTGACCATGCGTTCCTAGCTTAAGGCTATTGCAGACATTCCTCCTGATTTGTTTCGCACGACCCAGTTGGTATTTGCAATGTATTCTGTTTTTCTTTCTGTGAACTTTAACAATATTTTGTGTGTTCAAGTCAAACACTTTGTTCCTAAAAGTAGGAGAAGAAATAATCCTAATAATAACACTCAAATAATCACTTTGTCTTCACAGACTTTTTGACCATTGCAACAATACTGGGAACGGGAATCTTAGGTGAGTATTCAGATTTTTTTTCTTAAGGTTCATGAATCATAAAGTTTTTACCCCATCAATTAAAAACACCTGATAAGCAAACACATGTCAGTCTTTCCTGGAGGTTGACATCTTGCGGGTGTGCAGTCCGCAGCAGCAATAGCATTTTAGCTATTATAAAGTTTTCTTGGGTTTTTTGCTGTACTGAAGACAGTTGGACAGTGGGTAGTTGTTCTTCCTCTTCTCAAAGGTCTACTTTTGAAATTAAGGTTGAAGCCTGTTCTCCTCCTCCTCCTGTTTTTCTGAGTCATCAGCCTTGGATTTGTTTTGCTTTTCTATGGTCGCTCAGTATTTAACCATATTTGTTTTTGGATGAATTAACACTTGCTCTGATGCACTCTTCATTTCACTTTTTACATACATCGTTGTTCCCATATTATTATTATTATTATTATTATTGCTTGGTGCTCCTGTTTAACGTGTTCTGAACCCTCATGCAAAAAAACAATCTGCATGAATCCAGGATACGCATTACTTGAGGCCACTTAGAATTGGATGATGAGTCAGAACAGTAAGTCAAGTGATTTAAAACTTAATGTAGAGACTGGGTGGAGGTAATTTGGTGGGGAGAGGAAAAAAAAGAGAACAAATTCAGAGGATGCATTTAAAACAACCACAGTTGTGGATGAGACGAAGGAAGGAATACCTTAAATTTCAGTACAACACTACAAAGTGCTCTGAGAATTTACTGAATAGTTGAAAAAAGATCTTCCCACGCAGTCTCAAAATAAACCTGAAGCTTCACAGTATTTATTCAACGTTTACTGCACTGGAGTCTTGTGACTTGGCTAACACAGTGGTCAAAACTTTACTGAGCTGTATTTTTTCGTTCTACTGGATGTACTTTTGTAATATAACTTGAAGCGTAATTAAAGCGCTGTCCATCTCCCGGCTGTCATTGGCAGTGCAAATTTAAGTGTGGTTTATGAAGTGTAGTTAACACCAGAGAGATTTTTGTAGAGGTGGAAATTACATGGAACATTACATTTAAGTACTTTGTTTTCAGCAGGGTCTTCATGTAGTTCCACAAAGGTGGAGCCCTTCCAAGTTAATACTTGTTCAGTCACTTAAATCTCATATTGAAATCAGCACCATCCATTAAATTTTATGGGAAGTTTGAGCCAGAGTACAGAGGAGTGTCTGAGAGAGCGAAAAACGAGCCGAGACGGTGATAGACAGGCAGGTGGATATGCTGACACAGTCAGACATTGTCTAGCACATATCTTCTAGTCCGCTTAGATGGGAATGTAATTCAGAAATAGTTTCACTTTGTTTTAATTTGCAGGTCTTCCAGTAACGATAGCCCATGCTGGACTGGTGCCGTTCCTGTTCTCCTTTATTGTTGGCTTTTTTGTCCAGGTAAGTAATGCACAACCTCTGGTTTTATAGTTAATCAAGTGACCGCAGCCATTTCAACCACAAAATCTACATGTATTTTCCATATTCCTTCCCGTGCAGGCCTTGCTAATCTACCTGTTTGTGGAGCTTCTTCAGAAATGTCAGGTGATGCAGCTGGAAACTTTAAAGGTCGGTAACTGAATTAAACCTGCGTAGTGCCTACGTTTTATGTTTTGCTCTCCGAAAGTACTTAACTGGCAAGAAGCTAGCAGCTCCATTCTGCACTAATAATAATCAAAGACATGGAATATAGCTGGAGCCTTTAGGAAGGATTAGGGATTAAGGGAATGAAAACTTGATACAAAAACATGATACAGAGCACGGATTTACAACTTTTTTTTTTTTTAAACACAACTCTTTACCCTGATACTTTCCCTGCATGTCAAACAAAGAAGAGTATTAAAGCTTACCTACCTTACTCATATTTTTCTGGTTTCATTTTGGTCTTAAAGTTATAAGTATTATAAATAAACACTGACAATCAACAAGTGGAAAGCTAAATAACGGTATTTTCTGTGGTACTCGTAGACAGGTGTTGCAGAGTGTATAGTCATGGATTCGGTTGGTGTGGAGGATCCAGTTCATACTGAGGAAGAAGATGATGACAGTGAAAATGCAGAAGCAGGTGAGAAGCCCGTTATTCTTTAAAAATAATTTTATTGCTGAAGGAATTAAACCTGGAACACGATCCTTACTACTACGTAACTTCTAATGTAATTGTAATTAGGTATTTCTGTAGTCTTTTGATTACTACATGGTAGGATTACATAAGCTTATGCTTCTTCCTGCTCCTTTTGAATATGAAAGTTTGGTTTTCATTGTTATTTTCTATGTGGTCGTATATTCAAAATGTTCAAAATAAAGATTCAATTCAAAATGTAGGTACAAATGAGACATTTCATATACTATAACTGTGTGTGTGGACATATTTTTTTAAAAATATTTTTTGCTATTAAAACTTTGAAATATCCCGTGAGATTTATGCTCAAACTTTGTTATAGGAAAACAATGTTCTGGGTGAAACAGTGAAAGCTTTTAGCTTTAGATTGTAACATTTGCAGTGGGTGTAAAATTGATTTTGCTGCAAAGTTTAGAGTCTAAATCTGTTTTTTTCAAGTTTGAAAATTTTATGTGTATCTTTTGTACTTAAGATGTTACCAGTGAGTCTACTGGTGCCAAATTTCAAAACCACTGCTATGTACTTTGAGGGCCTGTAACTAGAACGGTTTTCATAATATGAAGGTCACATTTTGCAGGCTTTAATAGCCACGCTCAAGTTGTTGTACAAAAAGAAAAAGACGAAGAAGAATTCAGTGTTTCCTGATCTGCACTTCAATCTGATCAACATTTGTGCATGCACTACTCACCTTCTGCTCAATGCTTGCCTGTTGTTTCAAGACTGCTGCTAATTTCCTAATTTGCGAATGGTTCAACAATGTATTTGTGTGATATTGTGCACGGAAATGTTGCTTTAATGTCTACTCTGTTTAAAAAACTCTAAGAACAAGTTAAAACCTTGACCTTTGGTTTTGTGAGGCTGTGGTAATGGAGAATAAGATACTTGCTAGAGATGAGAGAAGTGTGCCTTTTTACATGTCTAGAAAGTGTATTTTAACCTAAATCGTGATGCATTTCAAATCCTGGCCAAGCAGTTTTATCTACACCTACTCAGCCTGGGTTGGACATAAACTGCTGTATTTAGTGTGAAGTCCTTGCTCTGTCAACCCCCAAATTTTGACTCTGATTGCTTTTATACTCCCAAATTCACTAACATACTACCCTGCACATCATACTATATCACACTATACATTAGTGAGAACCTGCTGCTATTACTGAGGCATATTCAAGGTTGCTTCTCAAAGCTTTCTTATTGCATTCCTAAATGGATGGCTGTGCTGCATGCTTAGACATGCATGTATAGAAATAATAAATACTGTGCATTCATTGCTTGGGTTTCTTTACTAAAGATCTCTTGCAATTAATCACATTTGTCTCCCGTGCTGCTTGGAATACTTGGAGTAGCTGTAGATATCAAAACCAATATTACATTCACATATATCATCTGTATAATATCTTTAGTATCTAGCTCTACCTTGACTTAAATGTATGACTGACCTCTCAAAGTACTGCATGAGTAGAGTCATAGATAAACCCTTCAGTATATCTAAATGGTGGAGATGAAAAGGAAGCGTCAATACATAAACCATGATTAAACTGGTTAGAAAAAGCTCAAGTACATAGTCAGGACGTGGCACTCGGTAATGGAAAGATCTATTATATCTCTGAATTATGGCCTTCTGCAGTTTATGGATTATTTGCAATTAAAAAAAACAAAGTGTTTGTAGTATTTAAGTATTTGTAAGTATTTGTTTATACTGCTCAAAAGTGTAAGCAAATAGATGATAGCCTCGTCTTGGCCAGCTACAGCATTGAAATGCACCTTATACATTTATGCATCAGTAAAACAGTTAACAAGCTTAAAAAAACTGTCAAGGGAAATTTGTTTTTAAAATTTAAACGTGTCCCAATATAAACCAGCCGTCATTATCAAATCAGACAAAGAGTCCTCTTCACCATGAAAGCTGCTATGCGGTTGCTTGTTGTTGTTTTTTTTTTTTGTATAGTGATGCTGTTGTGTTTGTTTCAGTGCCCTACTCTTACTTAATGCACTTCTGCATTGCTATTAATTTAACAGGCATGTTTGCCATTAATTTAACATGCTGGTTATGACTATCACATTTAATAATGTAAACTGTGCCAGGTCCACTTTCATCAAAGTTATTATCATCTGTCCTTGCAGCATGCATGAGGGTTCAAACCTAGATCAGCAGAAACCAACACTGTGGGTTACTTGAAGAGCTGAATCTGTGGCAAGAGCTGCAGCATTGTTCCAGTCAGCACTTTCAGGAAGCTGAAATAAGCTTCAAAAGAACAATGCGTAACATAATTGGTAGTTGAAACAGAATATTCAAAAAGTGAGGGGCTGTAGTAAGGACTGTCAAGCCTCCATAGAACTTTTTAAATGTGTTCACTCTTCTTTTAAGATGTTGTCTTCACTTCTTTTCTGTTTCTTGAGGGTTATCATGAAAACAGTGAAAGATTCTTTAGGGATTCATGACCTTAAACCCAATTGTTATGTTGTGTGTGTGTGTGTGGTGGTTTTGTCTGGGTACTCCTTCATCTCAGAGTCCAAAGACATGCTTGTTAGATTAATTGGTGATTGTAGGTGTGAGTGTGACTGGTTGTCTGTCACTGTGTTAGCCCTCTGATACACTGGTAACCTGTCTATAGTGCATTCTCCTGTTTGCCCTTTGACAGCTGGAATAGGCTCTAGCTTAGTTGTGACTGAATTGGAAAAGAAAACTGTATTATTTCTATGTGTAAAATGCTAGATATTTTCTTTAGTGCTGTTCACCTTCAGGAGGCTTGAAGAGGTGCAAGTAACATTAAAAATGAATATCTGAGAAGGGAAGCTATCATTCATGTCTCCATTGAGGCTATAACTTGTGATAAAAGGGCCACAAGTCTACTTTCTTTGGAAATGATGTGCTAAGCTGAACATTTGGTAGCTTTTATACTGTATCAGTTTGAGTTTCAGTGAATTGATTGCCTCCTGCGTTTGTCTGTGTCTTATAGATACAGGTTTACTACAGCCGGATGCAGCAGCTCTGCACGACCAAGCCAGCAGTCTGCAGCCGAACCTTCATCTGCTTGGGCGAATCTTCCTCTCCCGCCCCATGAGCCATGCTTTTAACTGCATTCTCCTCTTCCAATTGTAAGTTACCATGGCAATGATCTTTGCAGGTTCTTGAAGTTGCATCATTTACCAGTCACACATTAAGTACCGCTGAGTGTGGGAGGAATGTGGTTGAATGTGGTGTTTTGCAGTGCTTCACTCTACGTGCTATGGAGAATAAGTTCAACCTTTTGTTAATGCGCCGTAAGCATTTTATTTTTAGTTAAGTTTCCTTTTTTATTTTTTTTTTTCCCTGCTCCAGCTGTTTCTTCAGCCTGTGGTCTTTCTTTATTCTCTCATGCTACTTCTGATTTTAAGAAGCTGAATAGTATAGTGGCACGGTTACAGTCTCTGGAACAATAGGTAAGGGGTTCAAATTGCAGACGGGGCATGTATTAAGTAAGGGTCACTAGGCTAGGTCCACCATGCTACCCAAGCGTACCTCAGGCCATGGCTTGGAACTCTCTTGAGACAGCACAGGTCGGGGTGAGAGTACAAAACCACTTCTAAAGCGCTAAATGTCCCTTGGGAGATAATGACCTCAGTGCCTGATGAATGGCAGAAGTCTGAAGCCATGGGAACTTTTATTCAATTTGGTCTGAATCTGTGGAGTAACTAGTGGTTCAGATTCTTCTCATTCACTGAGAACCATGAAGTGACCATGGAGTATGACAGCGCTTAGAGTGCTTGTCAGCATCTGGGATAAATTACACATACCAAGAGTGCACAGCTTGTTCAGATTTTCCCATGAAATCTTAATGCTGCCAAACAAGCTTCCGAAACAACTTATTTTGTAAATAAGTTATTTATTAGGTTAGGAAAAACTTGAAAATAACCAAATATGCTGCCCTCAGGTAAAAACCACTGAGTCAGTATTTCCCCCTAACGTGTACATGTCACAATTATAAGAATAAGTACTTTGTAAAAATGTAATTTACTTCTAAACATTCCTGGGAATGGGAGATGTATTATATAATACTTCTATAGGGTTTGGGAATATCACCAGATCCTTATACTATTGACTCACACACTCTTACTGTAGAGTGAAAGATGCTGCACAAAGTGCGGGGCATAAGAGGTTCATTTTTCTACAGATGTAGGGAAGCCTTCCATTTTCTGTTTTTTACTCGAGGTGTATGCACTTATCTCTGAACTACCCATTTGTAGGAATAGGATGTAAGAAATGAAGCAGTTGGGGTGGTGTAGCATTACACAGTCTGCTGTAGCTTGTAGACATTTATTTATACATGTACTTCAGTGAAAAACCCAAAGTTTCCCAGTGCTGTGACGGGTCCAATGGAGAAACTACACAATTGTTTTTCATGTGAATTATAAACATTATCAGAGCCTCTCACGTACAGTAGGTCACTTTACAAGTCTCGTAAGAAAGTTCTGCAAAGTTCTGCAAAGCATTATGGACTTTTGTAGTTGTGAGGTTCATGAATGTTTTGGGGTTTTGTAATTTATTTTGTTGTTAGACAGGCTTCATGATTCGTTTTTCACACCTGACCCTTTAAAATTCACATTAGAATAAATCCCAAAGTCACATTTGACCTTTTTGTTTGTTTTGTTTTTTTTTGTTTCCCTTCAGGTATTGTTAGAGCAATATTTTAAACCTGTCAAGTAATTTCATTTTCAGTGTCCTGGACCAGCACAGCTACTTTTAACTGAGCGAGCACAGCAGACTTGTATAAAAACTGTCCTTGAGGTTCAGACTTTATATCATTCGCTTCTGCTGCACAGTCTTGAAATATTGAGTTACAAGCCTGAGCCAAATAGTGATAAAATATGATCACTGCTGCACCATCTGCAGTCCACCAACTTTTTTTTTTTTTTTTTTTTTTTAATAACATTTTTTTTTTTTTTTTTTTTTTTTGTTGTTTTTTTTTCTTTTTTTTTTTTTTTTGCAGTGTTTTTTTTTTTCTTCATTGTTCACTTGTTTATCTAGA
>VUQR01019408.1:0-17142 GCA_015108515.1 Hemichromis elongatus
AAATAACACCAGGATCCTTTTCTACGTAGCTGACAGCTGGTAACTGTGCAGGGGCAGATCTAGCAAAGTTTTGCCAGGGGGGCCAAGTAGGGCATTAAGAAATGTATTTCTTTGTGCCCCCCTTTATTCTCATTTTGAATGTCTAGTTTAAAAAATTATCTGAATCTTAAAACCAAAGCTTTCATCTGATCTAAAATGTATACAAATCCATTATTGTATGTAGTAATTATTAGGTCGAATCAGCATAAGAATGACTTCATTTATCCCCAAGGGGCATAGCGTTAAAGATAAGGGCAGGGCATAAACAGACAATAAGAATGAGATAATAAATAAAAAAACAGCTAAACATGACAGGTTTTAGGACAAAGTTTGTGTTTTCCATTGTTTAAGCACTGGTTCGAGCACTGTTTAAGCACCGGCACCATTTCAAAAGTACCGGTTTAGCACCGGTATCGGATAAAACCTAAACGATACCCATCCGTACTCCCAATAAGGAGCCGGCTAGCGTCGTTCACTTCAAAGATCTGGCTCTAAGAGCCATTTCATTCACGACCGACACATCACTAATAGTGCAACCTCCCTATGAGCAAGCTCAATTGCAGTTGTCCAGTGCCGTAAGACCACCATTTCCACCTCTACCAAGACTCCCACCCACACTCTTGCCTCTGTCTTTATTTTGGCCAGAAGAAAATGGAGGAATGAACTGAATCAAAGGGTCTTTGGATCCAAACCGTCCGGCCTGAAGTATGAGATGGCTGAACCCACCCGGCTCGGGTATTCTATCCTCAAACCCTTTTCAGAGGAAAAGTATCGTTTTATGGCTGCTGTAGACCTGCATTGCCTGATGACAGATATGAGGAAACATGGTACCGGTTAAGAGTGATAAGTTAAATGTAAAATATTTGTTGTGGAGCTTCACATTTGCAGTGCTTGCGATTATACTTACTGAAGAGAAAAATAAATATTTGTTATGGATCCATGTGCTCCACACACACTGTGGCAAAAGCTAATGATTGCCAGCGGGAAGATGAAGGAATTGTCTGTGCACCAGTGAAACAGCGCTTGCGTTTGGTAGGCTACAAAGGACCCCCACAGTTCTATACTCCCCAAAATTGTGTGTCCGCTCAGTTGTTTTTTTGCCCTTGAGTCCGAGTCATTTGATTTTGAGTATCTACCGATACCGAGTCCCGATCCGATACTTCTATGATACATAAAAAAAGAATAAAGAAGAGCGAAGAAACAGATTCTGGATGTTCCTCATTTTTTTTTATTTAATTCACCTTATTTTAACCACTTTGTTTTCATCAACTGTATAATACTTCCAGATTGCAGACATGCTCGCGCTTGTACAGCTGATTTCTGACGGCTGTACTGTCAGAAATCATTCCTAGATGGGGCATCGCAGGCAAAATCACCAGTGACAATGACACTCACTTTGTTAACCAGGTGCTAAAAAGAATCAGTGAGCAACTGGGTTTAGGTTATAAAGACACTGTGTATATCACCAAAAATCTGGAGGCACCGTGGAATGAGTGAATGGCTCTTTAAAAGCAGAACTGGCAAAGTGCTGTGAAGAAACTGGCCTCACGTGGCCAAAAGCACTGCCCCTTGTGTTAATGCACATGCGCACACAGGCCAGACCCCCAAAATATCTCAGGTGCTGTATGGCTGTCCTGTCAGAGTGGGGGCAGAACCTCTGAAGTGGACAGGCATGTCCACAGAATTGTGTAACAGTGAAATTGTTGTGTATTGTCAAAATCTCTCCAAGACTCTGTTGCAGATACACCAAAAGTGAAGGTGGCCCTGCCCAAACCAGCAGAAGGACCATTGCACATATGTAAGCTAGGTGACTGGGTGCTGGTGAAAGACTTCAGGAGTAAACACAGGAAGGCAAGGCGCTGGCTGGGTCCATTCCAAATTCTGCTGACCATGCAGACAGCAGTGAAGGTTGGGGAACAAGCCATGTGGATCCACGCCAGTCACTGCATGCTGTTCACAGGGGAACCACCTGGGGAGGTGAGAGGACAACCAGGTATAACAAACAGGGCAGAATATTTCCCGCACCACATCCAGGTAGGCCCTCTATCTGCAATGATGTGCTGTACTAAGAAGCAGCTCATTATCAGCTCGTCAGACTGGCCCTGCTGTTCTTCACTGGGCTGATGATTGCCCCGTGGTGGAGCCTCTGGGAAGATTCACAGCCGGAGGCCAAGACAAGCCCGAGCAGCAGGAGACAGTGGACCTCAGACCAAAGTGGTGGTAGCCGAGGTAAAGGGACAACTGACAGTTGCAGAGTTTTTGTGATGTAATACAGTGCCATGGCTGCACCAGTGCATGGTGAGGCCACAATGTTTTGAGTGAGGATGAAAATTAAAGTGTGAAAATGTTCTGTTTTTTTTTTTTTGTTTGTTTGTTTCTACTTCCTTTCCTGACACCGTAGAAGGTTACACATTGTGAAATCTCTTTGAGTGTGCAGTGGTGCTGATGTTATATACATAAATTAGGAAAGAAATCTCCATGTGTGTTTTATTTGTTTGTTTGTTTTTTTAATTAAATTTTATGATCACAGAGGGTGGAGGAGTACTGGCAGATTTCTTTTCTGATGTATTAATCACATATTAAAACCATATCATTAGTAATAGTAATATCACTTTCTCACTAAGTGATATACATGACTGTTATCCCAAGTCCGCCTCATGTTTATTGCACTTTCACAGAGGGCCTGTTGTTGAGTTGAAGATATCAAGGCATTCTGTTTAAGAGAGGTGAACGGAGGTCATAACTTTTATTAGAGTTATGAGGATGAGCTGGACTGAAGGTATATACATGATCTATATTTGCTTAGCAAAAAGGAAAGTTTTAAGCCAGGCCCCAACAACCTTTTGACTACAATCAATTAATTCCAAAGAATGAAGGATAAACCAAAAGTCACTGCTCCGTTTGACACTTTGTTCATACAAGAAGATCATTTCACCCCACAGAAAGTTCACACACTGGTTCTGTTAAAAGTGGAGATAGTGTCTGTCCCTTGAATTCAAACTGGGAGCTGGTTCCATAGAAGAGGGGCCTGAAAGCTGATGGCTCTGTGTCCCATTCTACTTTGAAAGACTCTAGGAGCAATAAGTAAGCCTACAGTCTGCCAACAAAGTCCTCTAATGGGGAGATATGGTACTAGAAGGTCATTAAGATAAGATGGAGCCTGATTATTCAAGACCTTGTGAGGAGCTCGATTTGGAATTTAATTCTGGATTTAACAGGGAACCAGTGAGGAGACGCCAATATTGGGGGAATTTGTAGCTCACAAGCCTGGTTCAAATGTCACATACAATTATATCTTATACACACTTGTTGCTCCTCTCCTAGTTTAGATATATATTCAGTTATATATATATATATGAAATATATGTTCAGATATATATGCCCACTCATGATGCCAGCAAGGTGGGTGCAAGCGGCCTCAGCCTCACCACCACTGGAATGCCCGCCTCTCTGCCACCATTCTCATTACGTACGGAGGAGACAAGATCCCTCATTCACCCCACTGAATCTGGGCCCTGCCCACCGAAGATGCCAGCAAGTGCACTGTCACTGAATGTTTTTCAGTGGCCAGGTAGGTCTCACTCGCTTGGTTGCTTATACACTTAAGGTTTTCTTTGAAAACGGCACTTGATCCATGACTTGAGTAAGCACTGTCCTGTTGGGTTTGTGGGCTCGGATGATAGTTATTGAAGAATAAATAAGAATCCATGTTTTTGTTTTTTCTAAAACAAAATACTTAAAACACTTAAAAATACAATGAACTGAGGAATCAGAATCAAAATGTCTTTGTTGTCATTGTCACAGATACAAGCAAATTTGAAGTGGAAGTGCATCATCCATAAAGGCAACGATTGCAACTCTTCCGAACCCAACCACATCTACTGAGGGCACACCAACATTTAGCTCTCCAGAAATGATTATGTAGGTCTTCTGTAAGGATGAAGCGTTTTGAAAAAAGTCATGTGATATAGATCTCCTCTTGGTATGCCTGCTGCTCATATCTCTTTAGTGGGCAAGACCCAAGATAAACTTTTCTCAAATTCTAGGCAAGCAATTTAATTGAGTACTAATGAGAGTGATAAATGCCACCGACTGAGGTAAATACACAAGCAGTCCCAGATGCCAAACTACTGATTTAATATCTTTGTAAAAGCCAATAGACAAAAAATTTCCCAAATGTGTGACTAATAAAGGCTATCTTATCTTATCTTATATCTTATCTTATCTTATCTTATCGTATCTTATCGTATCTTATCGTATCTTATCGTATCGTATCGTATCTTATCGTATCGTATCGTATCTTATCGTATCTTATCTTATCTTTTATCTGAATAATTAAACACATTATTTTTTCTTTTGTCTCTCTTCCAGCTACCCCCATATTTAAATGGACAAACAAAACTGCTAAAACTGAATAGATTTTTCAGTTACATAAAACAGGAACAAAAGAATAATGGGTAGAGGAAACACTGCAAACATTTACAGTCTGGGGGATCTCTTATCTTGGTAAGGATAGACTGCGAGTCTGTAGCTTTGCAAACAAGGGCTTTCGACAGCCATGGGGCCAGAGACACCCTGGACAGGTCACCAATCTGCTGCTTGGCTAACTCATAGAGACAGACAACCATTCACATCTCATTACACCTATGACCAGTGACTTAACATGCATGTCTTTGAAGGCAACCTGCAGAGAACCCACACACGCACAGGGAGAACACTGTCTGAAGGATTCAAACCCTCTTGCTGTGGCTATGTTAGGTTACAGAAAATGGTAAATGAAATGGTTCTTTTACTGTATTCACAGATTCTGTGCTCAAGTGCTCTCTGTCTAATACTCACACTCAGAACAACTCAGGGTTAGCATCTTATCCAAGGACATGTAGGGACTGAACCACCAAGCTTCTTAATTTCCTTATAAGTAACGACAGCTTTATGTGACATCTGAGAAGTTACAAATGTTTAATAATGTATTTCAGGAGACTCTTTAAAGTAGTACCAATGTAGTAGGATTCATAAACAAATGTTTGCTTTGAAAAATATCTACATCCCAACAAATGAGTAAATATATATATAAAAAAAGATAAGATGACTAAGATTTAGTTTGACACTGAATGATTATTCATCTCATAGTCTCCAGCAGTGCCATATGACTGCCAGCATGAAATAAATAAAGAGCAATACTTCTGGCTCACCAATATTTTATAGTCTACAAGGAATCTATGACTTACCTAATCTAATAATATCTAAATGTGGGCTAACATGGGGTTTACTTTGTCTGTTGACAACAATGGACAAGTGTTTGAAAAAGGTAGACAAACAAGGAATATGTGGGGGAGCTCCATATTTGACCTCACACTTGTACTGTTGTTTTTTTAGGCTTGTCAATAAAAAAAAAAAAAATAGAATGAAATTTGTTCTTTTATGAAAATATCTCAGCACCCGAAACAATCAGGCACACGTCACACGTCACACTTGGGAATTAAAGCTGACCCTCTTCCAGCAGGGGGCAGTCACACACCGTTGTGGTTGGTGCAGATAAAGGAAAGAGTCACGGCTTTTGACGTCATTTTCATTTTCACCCTGAAGGACTTCCAAACTAGACTTCACTGGAGATTTAAAAAAAGAAAAAGAAAAATGCCAACAAAACTCTCTCAAATATTTCTTCATCACGATCAGCTGAACCTTAGTGAAACCTTTGGTCATATACACTGTTATCCAAACTAATAATGAGTAGGAATCACAATTACAGATAATGTGGAACTGTTAGACAATATAAACTTTTCTCTCAGTATTTGGACTGAGCAAGTTTGAATTACATCCGTGCTTCTACGTGAAATCTGTTACCACACTTCATGAACTTACACTCTAGTGTCAAACCAATCGGAGCAGGGCAATACGTCTGATGTGGATTTTCAAAATAATCCTCTCATGCTATTGAGCCTTTATGTAGAACATGGAAGTAAGGATGAAGTTACTGAAGATGGAGACAGAGAAATGTGCAAGATAAAGCACAGGGCAATTACACCTACGCATAAGCAACCAATATGAGAGAGAGACAGAGATAGTCTTGGATTCTTCTGGTTTTGCTGGCGTTATAAAGCGCCTCGAGGCGACTGCCGTTGTGATTTGGTGCTCAATAAATAAAACTGAATCGAAATGAATTCAGTTTTAAGATGGACTCTTCTGACAATTAATTGAGGGATTTGTTAAATTTAAACATATTTTCAGTCATCCAATCTACATTAAAGAAAAAACTGACATAAGTGTAAATATTTTCTACTAATACTACTTAGAATTACAACAAAAATTCTTTTTTGTTTAAAACAGTTGAGGCTTTTATTTTGTCGGCTAGATCATCATCCGGTCTCGCGGTTACAGACTCGGTGGTTGACGCTCACTCAGCCGCAAAGCTGTTGAACCCTCTCAGCTGAGTAGAGGTCCCCGTCCTGCGGCCAGACAACAGACTGCTCCTGGCTCTGAGGGAAACACCCACCTACCCACCCACACCCACCGGACAGAACTGGGACTTTCTTTCTACGTTCAGTTGTTTTTTCCAACCTGCGCTGAGAAATTTCTTCTTTCCTTTTTTCCCTCCCCGTCTTAATCGCGAAGTAGGGGTTAACCTCATCAGATACTTTGTGATTGTTAGCGTGCATGTGAGTCTCCGTTTCACTGTAGTCAGCACTATGGACGGCTGATTCACTAGCTTTACAACTAACAGGTAAGTTCAAGGCCGCCCTTGATTAAAATTGATTTAAAAAAACAAACAAAAAAAACAAAAACAAAAAACAAGCGGGAGTTGTGGCAAAAGAACCTCTGGTAAAATAAAGAACAATAGCATATATTCTCATTCAGTTTTTCTTTGTTGAAGACAAAAAAAACTGCTTGGTGTCATAATGGGTGTTAGAACATTTACAAGTATTATTATAACTTGAGTTCATGTTAGTCATTGTTTGACATGGGTGGTGAGCCTGCTTTATAATTTTGCTGTGTAGTGCTCGCAGTTTGTTAGGATATAACAGAATTCGTCAGCGTCACGCGCAGTCTCCGTGCCAGCTCACCCAGCACGCTCAGACCAGGCTGCTTTACAATGGACACAGAGCGGGACCACCGTGCGCACTCTCTTTGTCAGCTGATGTAGGAATGTGCATGAGCTGTGCGAGCCAAATGTCAAATGCCTTGCTCACCTGCTAACATTCTCCTGGACAGACGCGGCTGCCACTTTACTGCCTCATTTAGTAAACAGAAATCACGCACTTTGTGTTTACTGAACTTGATGGAACTCACTGGCGTTTAGAGGCGTGAACATGGACTCGCTGTCATTGTTGGATAATGATTGTGGAAGTTGTTTATGTCGCGTGTGGTGACGAGAAACGTCACATTAACCGTTAAACAAAGAGGAAGCTCACCCTAAGACAAAAATGTTTCTCTCATAGATTTATGTTCTTGGGTGCGCGGGGAATGCATGGTTTGGTTGAAATGGCCAAAAAAGGAAGCTTGACTTTAGCTCAACAGCTGGTTCTCCTGTTTTAAAACAGCTGTCAGATTTAATCCAGCAACATGAGAAACAGCTTAGAGATTGATTAAGTCAAATCAGAGCCTCCAGACAAACTCTCTTCCAATTCTCGTGAGTGGTCAGTGATGGAGAGCAGTTTGTCTTCCTATTTTTAAGGGATTAAATTTTTTTAATTGCGCAATGCATATGCATTTTTAATGGCTGTATGGTCCAGTCTTGAACCTTACTTATGTAGGTCCTATCATCCAGACACTTTTGGAATAGCTGGCCATCTGCTTGCTGATATCGATATCGCATTACCCACGATGGGCTTTGGGGGATGAATGAAAGTGCTTTTTATTGCTTTATCAGTTTTTAGAAAAGTTACATTGTTCATACATTTAAAGCCAGTTTGCCAGTTGTGCCATGTGAACTGACTGTGTGGAGATGCCTGAATGCAAAGTTTGTAAAAGGGAATATAAAACTTTTTGTTATCTTTTGGGTTTTTATCTTACAATATAAAGTGCCTTGATGTGACTGTTGTTGTGAATTGGCACCATATAAATAGAACTAAACTGAATTAAATGCTCCCTGAAGAAATTTTGCAATATGTGGTTGACAGTATTGGTTGGTATCAACATTTTTGCATGATATCAAACTCACTGACTTGGATTGCTATTGGCAAACAATATATTACCAGTTATGGTGGCTAAGGTTTGTGTCACAAAACAAGGTGTTGAAGACTTGAAAGATTGCAAATCTGTTTCTTTTTGTAATGAATATTAGATGGCAACTGCTACAGACATTTAAGGACCATATCGATATTTGGAGACTTATTGATATATCAACCGATAGTTTGTTTTTAAACTAATTTCCTTAGCATTTGTTTAAAATATAAAATGTGTTATTTATTCACTTCTTTTAAGCATCTGTGGCATTCCAGCTACCTGTTGTAAACATTAGGAAAGTTACAGAGTAACTTCTGGTGGACAAACTATACAGCATCAATACTCATAATATGGTTGAATGATGATTATCCAGTCTCCTCTTTGCTTTTAAATTTTTTATTTATTGGCTATTAAAATGATGATATTGGTAAATTATCATATAGCTAATATAAACTGATAATATTTGTCTGTGAGTAAACTCGTAGAGCTGTAATGAATCATTTTGACTCTGCCTAGCGCTAAAAGTGGAATAAAATCAACAAAAAGAAAATGGTGTTTTCATTCATAGGCTGCCAGCATAATAGATTTTCTAAATACCGGTAACCAAACTTTAACAGTCAGTGCATCCATGATCAATATTAATCAGCTCTTGCTGTATTGCTTTGAGCTGTAGATAGTAGCGAATATTTTAGCTTGAATTAGCTAACTGGAGCTTGCATGTATTAATATATTGTCTTTATTTTTAACATCTTTCTTATCTTTATGAAGGTCCACAGTAATAATAAGTTGTGTATTCAGTGTGTTTAATGTGTTGTAATTTTCTGAACAACCATAAAAGCCTGAAGTGACATTAGCTTGTCTTTTTGTTTGCTTTAAATTTTAGGCTACATTACTTTAGCTGCTGTTTCAGGACTTTCCAATGTTATGTATTACTGACAAATAAATAGTGAACCTCATTACACAAACACACACACAGATCCAAAAGTAAAAAAAAAATAAATAAATACAGTGGACAGTAAAAAATATAGCGTTTTAAAAGTTATAGTAAAAAGTCAATAATAATAAAAATCCAAAATGCTTAAAATAAAATGTAATATCTTATATTCTTTCAACAAACACATTGATTTAGTTCTGTTTTTCACTGACAACCTTTTGTTAAATTTTGTTAGGTTTCGGACTTCATACAACAAGAAATTTTCTGGGTCACACCCAAAACAGTATTGTAGGGCTGCTGCAATTTCTACATGGAGATCTTTTGAAATCAAACTGTGGCTCATTATGCTCATTATATGTGGCATACAGCAAGCATTTAGGTTTCTTCCGGACCCCAAACCTCTCAGACACATGGAGAGGAACGGGTCGAAGGCCACTTCAGCTGCAGCTGGTCATTGAAAATTGATGCTGCTCAAACCACCGCTTTTTAGCCTTTTCTGTGAGTCACAGAAGCAGGACTGCTCAGTACGCATGCAGCAAGGACAGGGCTTTTTGATTTATAGGTATCAAGTGTTGACTGCACTGTAGGTTAAGTAGTTTGCCTTTCAACAGCGAGAAAAGTGTAAATGAGTGTGAACAGTAAAAGGAGTCCTTTTGAAATCAGACGCCTCCTCATCAGGCCGTCTCATCCATAACCTTCATCTCGGGTGTCACATACCGTAGTAGGATGTGAGATGTATTTTTAGCAGCATTTTTAGTAACACAGGGATCGGTTGCTTGGTGCGTAATCATAAAAACAGGAAAAGATGTGATCCCTTGCTGAGTTTTGATGAGCGCCTGTTAATGAGTAACTCTGTTGTTAAGTTGTTAGGTGATTTCAAGGCACTTGTTTGCTTAATCATAATCAGAAACATGAAATCGCATGGAAAGAAATTGAGAGCGTAAACAGCCTATCCTTGTAGGTGCATCAGTGTTTGAGAGGGGGACAATGTGCACACCAGATTCTGATGATAGAAGTATTAGGGCGTTCCCCGTATCGGTCACTGCAACAGCTGGTGGTCCCTTATGGTACATTCTTCTGTGTGTATGTGTGTGTTTGTGGTAGAGGGTGTGGGAGTGGAGAATCTGCAGAGAACACTTGCTGGGGCACCACTGTGGCCACAGGCATCCCTAAGAAGATAAAGGAAACTAAAAGGCATTGTTCAAGCTCTCGGCCCGTATTTTCCTCTCTTCTGTAACTCCAAGCTGCTTCTTTTATCGGTTTTCCAAGCTTAGTTAAGACAACTCACATTTGGTTGACCCTGCTTCAGATATGCTTGCTATCTTCTAGCTAGATTGGATCTTAGGCCTCAGTAAACCCTCGCGGGAGTTGGCTGACAGTCAGATTGGCAGCCTAATAAATACTCCTTTTCATTAGGAGCAAGCTTTCATTCACTGTACTTAAATGGAAACCCCCTTTCAATTCCCTCATCCTATTGACCATACAGGATTTACAATAGAGGCACAGGGCATTTGTCAAGAAAAACGCACACACATGCACACACACGTGTGTCACATACTGAACCTTGATTCATATCTTTGGTTCCGCTAGAAGGGTACAATATAATGAGTGAAAAATTCAGCCTGAACTCTTCATGGTAGAATCAGTTAACTAAGCAGATGGATGGGGGTGCCCAGATAACCACCAATCCACAGATAAGGTTTCATTTCTTGGCACTGTTAGGAAGTGGAAAGCTGGTTACTCATCGCGTTTAGTCTGTCTCACATCTTTGTCTACGACACATTATTTAAGAATTTTTCTCCTACAAATTATAACACGCCCCTTGGAAATTGTAAGAGGAAATTTTAATAAATATCTATCTGTCTATCTGTCTATCTGTCTATCTATCTATTTTTTTTTTGTTTTTATTTTTTTTTTAAACCTACATCTGACAGGTTTGTAGAAATTTGAACTGGATGAATTGGATTCACTCAAAAAGTTTCATTGTACTTTTGTTCTGAGGACTGGGTTTGACTTGTTTTTTATAACTCCACAAAGAAAAGTAGTAATACTCTAGAATAAATTAGAGAGCCTTCAAAGGCAGACTTGGTGTTTCGGAGTGCTTGACTGACATTGTCCTAAAAAGTTTCTGCAGTGTTTTGTACAGTATTTGGCATTTCATCGGATTTTAGAAGAAAGCATAATACGTCCTGTGTAGTGGCTCCTTAATTTGATTGAAGATTTGTTACTGCCCAGGTGTTAGGAATATTTACCACACTTACCTTTATGTGCATGGACAGGAAACAGCATTTTTTAATACAAATAAATAATCTCACTATGAGTGTAGGTGTGACAGAAACTAGCTACTTACCTCATCATAGAATAATGTTGGTGGATAAAGGAGTGTCTCGTGTTCTCTTTTGTGTGTTTAGCAGCTTTCCTAGCTGATTAGCACATTAGTAATTTTTGTCTTGCTGTCCTCCCTTTTATCTTCTTTCTTATAATTATTGTTTTTCTTCCAAAACTAAATCATTCATCTTCTCCCTTTGTTCGTTGGATTGCTTATCACACCTGCACATGAAGCTGAAAAGCTTGAATATTATACTGATGTTTTCTTAGGGAGTAAATATTTCTGTCATTTTGACCTGTAGGTGTTTGTGTACCATGGCTGAATTGTAACAGTAATATTGCTATCCCTTTATGCCGGATTCAGAATGAAGTATCAAAATTTGGATTAAAAAAATTCAATATCCGGAATAGCATAGAATCCCTAGCTAATACAACAATAAGGTCAACATTAATCCTCATTCATGTAATCCTTTTTGAAAAGGTAATCTTCTTACAATAGGTCCGGAGAAGGCATGCCTTATTAAACCCAGAGGGTGTGGCTTTTATTGTTCTGAAGCAGCCCTCAGCCATGGGACAGTTGTGCATGTGCCACTATCCACCAGTGCCCTGCCTCAGCCACATCCCTGGTCCCTTTACCAAGCTCCCTGGAGAGCCTCAGCTCTGGCTGCAGCCCATGCTCTAGACAAAACCTTAAACCCCCAGCTGCCCCATTCTGTATGACTGCTTCAGGCCCCTAACCCTCCCTCTTCACTACAGAGTTACAATACATATAAGGCACTCTTGCTGAATTGGGCTAATTCATTACAACAGCTAAAAGGAAATGACATCTTGATCTTGTTCATGTCAAAACCCAGAAGCCTTTAGAAGAAATGTGCATAATAAGCATAATTTATATTCTGCATTGAAGGTTCAGTTAAGTGAAACTGCTGGGGGAACTCAGTATGCATCACCCTCATACCATTACAGGAACCGTTCAAACAGCATCTTTTTAGTTGTACACAATGTGACCATTTTCATTAGATTTCAGATATGACTTTCCACTCTTTTCCAGTTCATCATACCGGCTTGTTTCTAAGACATCACTGATGACGTTGGATCTGCTGATGGTAATCAGAGGTCTGACTGATTGCTGAGCCTAGTGCTTGGCTCTACAGAGAGTTGTGTGCATATTTGAGTCCATGCTGCTTAAACTATCAGACAGTTATATGTATGCCCAGTTGCTGCTAAGCTAGAAACATAAACCCTCTTCCCATTAAACTGTTGTCCCTGAAATCCAGCCCTAGGCATCTGGACAGTTGCCTTTGGACCCAGTAAAGTTATGCAAGTGATGTGGCTGACTCACAGGTGGAGCATTCCTTTTTTATAAAACATGCCTGAGCTGCTGGTATACTGGCAACTGTCATTACTGCTATGGGTTTTATCATTGTTTCACTGTTGGTGCTCAAGATCAGGCTTGAATTAATGACTGCTAATAACAGTTGAAAATCACCAGTAGTCAATGAATGATCAATATCATTTGCACAAATGTCAAGATAACATTGTGGGAACTGACTGATCAAACAAACCCAACTCAGCTGCTTCACTCCACTGTCAGTTGAGCTAATGGATTACTTGTTTGTATACTTGAAAAGTAAGGTCCAGAGGCTTAGTCTGCTTTGCTTTCTTCATTGTCTGCAGGGGTCCACTGTTACCCGGCTGTTTGTCTAATCCTCAGGTTTATCAGCAGTGAAAGGGATTTTTAGAGTGTCAGTCTAGATCTCAACAGATAGTAGATTAAATCCCCTTGGGCTACTCAAGAGAAGGGAATGAGGGCAGAGCTGTAACTGTCCAAGGCTCTTGATTAGGCTATTGATCATCACTAAACCATATGGCTGCCATTTACTTTGTCTGTGTAAGACAGTCACTGGTATTAATGGGGTTATTTGAGCAATAGCTCTTTGGATTTGAAAAAGTTGAATTAGGTTTAGACCCTACTGAAAATGCAACTCGCTACCTAACTGCTTCCTTGATTGGACAATATTTACAGTAGCTGCTCTCAATTATTCTTTCACTTTCAAATTATCTCACTTGGCACTTTTCATGGTGGAATGTTGTTTATAAAACTTAAATCCTCTTATGCGTCCTCCTGATTAATGAGAAACTGGGAAAAGTAAAAAAAAAAGTTGAAGAGTAAACCATAAAACCTCAAGGACCGGTCTGGCAGCCAGCAAGTATGAAGTCCACCTCATACTGAGCGTAGGGAAGATAAAGCTGGTCTTTGCTAATTTTAAAACAAATCACAAACCACATAAAAGTTTTGATTGATGTTTGGACAGTCGCATGTGACAATGAGCCTTTCAGATTACATGTATGCTAGCAAGATGTCAAAAAAGTCAAGGACATGGAAAGGCTACAGTCTGTGGTTTGTAATAACTTACAACTTGCAATAACTTGGAATGTGCCTACAAACATTAGATAACCAACCATAGCTAGTTGTCTTGGTATTATTCTGTTGCTGTATCTCATACCATAATTTCCTTCAGGGTTAATAAAGTATATCTCATCTCATCTCATCTTATAGTCCCATCCTGCATAAACCATGCAATGCAGGAGTTGAACCCTATTGAATATATTGTTTTTCAAGTTCTATTTTCCTCAATAGTCTGTTGGAAGTAATTGGCCCCACTTCTGCTTTTTTAATGAATGCAGTCATCTGGGTAGCCTACTTCCATGGTTGCCATTGCTTTTTGTACAGACGTTACTTGATTTCATGTGCACCAGGGATTCAACAGTTACATGCACAAGTCATCTGAGATCTAATCTACAAATTCTGTATAGAATTTTTAAATCTGTCTGGCGAGTAAATTCAGAAAGTTATGTTGTTGTATCTATTAACTTGGTTTCTTTGCATTGAATGTATGTTTTGTTTAGTTGTGCAATTAATGCTGGCCTTCCAATTATGTGTAAACCATAACTCAGCAGGAAATGCTGTGAGATTTCTCCGGAAGGCTGGTATTGAACCTGAAAAGTGGCTTTAAATTACCCTGTTCTTTTGCTCATGGGAACTGACAGATAGATGCTTTTCTGCCAGACTATGCCAAGCGTTTGAGTGGCTTCTCACTCAGTGTTATATTAGATGAGGAGACGAGCAGAATGGTATAATTTAGTAAAGGATCTTGGCCTTGTGGGCAGAGTGTAGCAGAGAAAAGTGGGATTCAGTGTGTGCTTACTCCAAATGGAGCAGCTGCAGCAGAAAGAGGAGGAAATCATTATAGATGGTTTGTTTGACCCGTTCGACCATGGCAGTCCACTAGTCTGCCGCATTTCTATGATCCAGTTGGCAGTCAGCCACAATCAAAACATGCCTGCTTATTAACATAAAGCCAAGGCTGTTGATATAAGGAAGCTAGAACTTAGTGGAAATCGTTTTTTTTGCTTGATTTGTGTATGTTCATGTCTAGGTCAGTGAAGATGAAGTTATGCACTGTAGTAATCCTATAGTCCAATCCATTTTCAGTTGGCTGGGATTTTTATATCACATATATATAAATCACATGGAGGTGCTTTAGTTGAGTCATACGACATGACACGTCAGTAATGGGAATAATGAAGCAAATCTTAAAATTGATTCATTTACGTGACCAAAAGCCTGAAACATTTCGTTGTATTGGTTGATTTTTGCATGATTTTTGAGGTCTAAGCCAACGCTAATACTAACCTAGCCCTATATTTTGGTGAAATGCGAAACAAACTTTGTTTTGGAATTGTTTTGATGTGTGTCGGAATGATGTTTTCCTTTCTTCGTACAGGGAAGGTAAGACGAAATTACAAAAAAATTCACAAAAATAACCAATTCTGATTGTCCAGGCTTGGCATTAGGAATGGGGTCATCACCCATGACAACCTTGAAGGTTGACTATGTTATTATGCACGCTGATTATAGCAGTCATACACAATTTAAGTACCACCAAAATAAATTATTTGTAGCAGGATAAAACCGTATCAGTGGTATTTTCTTATCAGTCACTTCTGGAAGCTTAAGATCTCAGTGAGGGCTTGAATCATGGTTCATTAATAGATGGTCATCAACAATAACTCTCGTATATATAATGTATAAAATATCCATTGGGTGATTTATTTATTTGTTTACTTATTGACATTGAGAGCGGAAATTTAAATTCCAGTTGCAGGAAACAAATGTATGGATGCTCCAGGCTATGTTTACTTTATACATGTGTAACAGAACGAGTGATGTGGCAGTGGGGAGGCTAACCAAAGTGAGCACAGTGTGCCTGGGTGTAGTAGGGGAGTATAGATTTTCATAGTGGTTACAGCATAGTTGACCACACAGTAAGTGAACAGGAGGAACTGATCCAAACACAGTAATTGGATCTTTATAGACACCTGAATTTTTGACAGCTTGATGTGCACCTCTGTACTTCTGTCACACTCTGGGCTCACCTGCTCTGTTGGTCACAGCAAACCAAGTATTTAGAAATTAGTACAGTGTAAGAAAATGTCTAATTTTCCCAACATGATAGAGAAAATCTGTTTTGTTGCACGATTCACAGGCTGTTGGTGTGAAGGAAATGAAACTGATAAAAAGATTTTTACACAGCAATTCAGCTGAAAATAAGTGTCTCTATTGTGGGACTGTTTTCACTTCTTGAAAATGAGTTTCACGTTCAGCAGCAGATTTAAATAATGACGCATTTTTATATAAAAATTGTTACCACACCAGAATACATAGAATGAGAATAGCTAATAGTTTAGGAAGACTTCTTTTATATAAAAATACAAGCTTTCTATGTTAGATTTAACAATTTATAGGTTTGTTTGTAATATCTGATGATTCACATAGGTTAGTAACTCTGAACTAGAGTCACTAAATCAAAAAGTTACTGTTTGAAAGATAAGATGATAGACCAACCTCAAAAATGAATTTCACCTGCAGTGTTTTTTTTTCTTTTCTTATTCTAGGATGAGTTACTTAATGTGAATTAATTTGCAACTTAAATTTTGCTTGCTAACCAAGGTTGCTAGCATTACCTGATAAATCTCTTGCCCAAATGTAGTAACTTGTAGTTCCAAAAAATCTCATGTCTGTGTGTTGGAGGTTTAAGTCAGTACACAGCAACACAACAATGTGGCAAAATATGGACACAAAACAATTATAATTTATTACAGATGGAAACATAATGTAACAAACATAATGTAACAAAGTTAATAAAGTTAAATCTTTGTGTAATGGTAGATGTACATGCTGGAGTTGACAGAAACATACCAGCACACTAATTTTTGCACCTTGGCTACCTTTGCACCTTCCCTTTGGAAAACATCAAGCTAGCTGTTTTTCCTAAGTTCATTGCCACAGAGACATTTAATATATAGAGCTTGACTACAAGGTGACTGCATGGTTGTAGACAGATGGTAGCTGCTTACACAGCATCTGTCTCCAGGTGGGGTCCTTGCCTCCTTTTGTTGTTCTGAGTTTACACCAATGATACCTCCCAGCAGGCTCAGCCCACAAGCTATGCACCCTGCTTATTATTCTAAGATGAAGCTTTCACATAAAAGAGGGTGCTGGCACTATGAGAAACAGCCCACAAGTTGTTGTTATTGAGCCTGTGTGTGTGTATGTGGTCTCCATTAGTTGAACAGTAGTCAGACCAAGTCTGTTTGTCCAGCTGCTGAAGCCC
>VUQR01019416.1:0-10644 GCA_015108515.1 Hemichromis elongatus
AAGGATGCTTCCTGAAGTCTATGACCAGTTCCTTTGTCTTTGTGATGTTAAGCTGTAGATGGTTTAGCTCACACCCACTCGACAAAGCTGTCTACCACACTCCTCCTCCTGACCATCCCTGATACATGAGTATCAGATATCCTGATACCCTGAGTCATCAGAGAATTTCTGCAGATGACATGACTGGGAGAGAGTGAGGAGGAAGGGTGATAGGACCGTCCCCTGTGGCGCCCCCATGTTGCTCAGGATGTTGTCAGAGCGGCAGCTCTTCAGCCGGACATGCTGTGGACGACCTGTTAAATAGTCCGTGATCCAAGCTACCAGTGGGGCGTCCACCTGCATTTCCATGAGCTTATTCCCCAGCAGTGATGGTCTGATTGTGTTAAAAGCACTAGAGAAGTCAAAGAACATGACCCTCACTGTGCTCCCAACAATGTCCAGGTGAGAATAAGCCTGGTCCAGCAGGTAGATGATGGCATCCTCCACACCGATATGGGGTTGATAAGCAAACTGCAGTGGATCCAGCCAAGGCTCCACCAGCAAACGCAGATGCTTCAGGATGAGTTTCTCCAGTGTTTTCATGACATGTGAAGTCAGAACCACTGGCCTGTAGTCACTGGGGGTCGACGGGTTGATCTTTTTGGGTACAGGAACCAGGCAGGATGTCTTCCAGAGTGATGGGACCCTCTGCAGTTTCAGACTCATGTTGAATATCCGATGAAGAATGCCAGACAGCTGGGAAGCACAGCATCTGAGGGCCCTGGGACTGACACCATCAGGGCCAGCAGCTTTACTGGAGTGGAGTCTACCCAATTCCCTTTTGATGTCATGATGAGATGTGTCTGCTGCTAGAACTGTGTGGCATTTATCTGGGCTCTAATCTGAGGTGCTGTTAACTTGTGATTTCTGAGGCTGGTGACCCGGGTGGCTTTGTCCTCAGTGACTCTTAGTCTTCCTTTTCTGGAGCGGTTCTTATGCAAGACAGTTTCGTTGTAAGGCTTGATGGTTTTTTTATGCAACTGCAATTAGGGACACATTCAAAGTTTTAGCAATATTCCAAAGTGACTGATCTTTAGTCCTTAAAGTAATGATGGACTGTTATTTCTCTTTGCTTAGCTGATTGGTTCTTGTCACAATATGATGTCAACAAATAAAAGGGTGGCTACTTTGAGGAATCTAAAATGTAAGACACATTTAGAGTTATTTATCCATTTTTATCTCTTTGCTACATAATTCCACATATCTTTCTTCATATATTTGATGTCTTCAGTTTGTATCGACAATGTATAAAGTAGTAAAAATAAAGAAAAAACATTAAATGTTGAAATGTGTGTCCAAACCTTTGACCTTGTAGTTTATGTAAAAGATTACGCAGAGGGACCCCTAGTGTAATATTTTATTTTGAAAAATCAAGATGATGATAGCCAAAATACTAAACTAGTGAGCAGGAGTTCCCAAACCAATAGGTGATGTCACAGTGGCAATTTCCATCTTTTGTATGCACTTTTTGAACTTTATCCTTTTTTCTGTTCGTTGTTGAGAAGATTCCACGCTGGTGGGATACTCCAAGGTTGAGTGCAGGCTCTGGGGAGGCCAGTCAACGACTGCTAATGTTGTGTTCTGTGTTTTTCCGTCACTGGTAGCATGTTTGTGATCATGCTGAAAAAATGAAGCCACAACGCTGAGAAGTTTTTTTGGCCAGTAGCCCTTTGAGAATCATCTTGTTGGAGATCGTTTATGCCGTCTCTCTTTTCTCCTTCGTATTGTAGGATCTTTACTTTACAGTATAAAGCACATTGAGGCAACTGTTCAAAATTGAATTGAATTGAATTGTCAGATTGTGTTATCTTTGCTGTAGACCACTTTAAAGGAAAAAAGAAAAGAAAATGAGAGCTTCCTCAAGCCTCGCATCGTACTGTAAATGAATAGTAATGTTCCATGTCAGTAAGTCGACCTGTATCAGATGCTCTCATTTCCCCTTTCCAGCTTTTTTAGGAGTCTCCATTAAGTTGTCAGGTATAATGATGATTTGGGAAGTCCATAAAAATATCACAGTTTGTTTCTGCAGAAAGAATTAAGAAGACGTTATTTTCTCAGATGTTTGTTAGTAGGTTGAAATTTTGAAATGCCTCACCCTAAATGTTCTAGTTAATAACCCAAGTTTGTAAGATAAACTGAAAGTTTGACTTATGGATGCCAAAAAATGTTAAGTTTTTCCTCATTTTGTATTGTTTTGTTTTACCAGTGACAGGAACAAGTTTTGATGTAAACATTTTCTTCAGTGTGACAAAACTGGAAATTACTTTGATTTCTAGTGCTCTGGATTGTCTTCTGACTTTAGTAACCTAAGGTGTAAATGTTCGACTAGCTGTATTAAACTTCCACTTGTCTGTGTGCAACCTTTAAGATTTGTAAATAAAAATCTTTACCACTCTTGATGCGAACACCTGTTCCTACTCTCTTTCCCTCCAGCTGTGAGGAACCTTGTCCTCCCGGTAAACATGGCCCCCTGTGTGAGCACCACTGTCCCTGTCAGAATGGAGGAACATGTCACCATGTCAGTGGGGAGTGTTCCTGTCCTGCTGGCTGGATGGTAAGGACTACATGACACTTGCAAAAAGCACGAATACATCATCCAACTAATCTGCAAAAAAGAATCTTTAAGGATTAGCAACAGTTTAGCCCCGTGATAATATATTATAAAATATACCTTTGTAAAAAAAATTTAAGACATATTTTAAGTAACAAAAATGTATCATTCATCATTTTATCAAAATGTGGCATTGGCTGCTGGATCCCACTCTTCATTTTGTAATAGTTTGGTCAGATGTTTTTCGCCAGTGAAATGTTCCAATTGCAGAAAATTCTGGTATTTTTGTGTCCTAGGCTCTGTTTTCCCATTTGGGCCTGAATTATTCATAGGAACATAAATGTTCTGAATTGGTCCCGTCTTGAGCGTAATGGCTGTGTCTGTGATCGTTTTCAGTGTAGATTTGACATTTATTTATTTGCCATATTGTGAGGTTAACATTTAGCTTCACTTATTCTGCAGCAAGCCTATGCTCTTGTAGCAGTCTAGGGGCAGGAAATTATCATGAAATTGTGTTTTCTTCATTTTCTTCATTTATATCTGCTTTTGCATGTGATTTTTTTTCTCTCATTTGGGTGACAAAATTCATCCCGGTAAGATGGTCAGCGTATGGACTGCTATAGCCCCTGTGGTGTCTATAGCTCAGGAGGTAGAGCAGGTGATCTATTATCCTGATGGTTGGTAGTTTGACACCTTGTTGCTCCAGTCTGCATACCGCAGTATCCTTGGGCAAGACACTGAACCCCAAGTTACTCTAGGAGGTGTTATTTGGAAAATGAACATGTGAGATAGACAGAAAGCACTTACGAGTACTCGTATGAATCTGTGTGTCAATGGATCAGTGAGACATGTTGTATAAAAAAGCCCTTTGAGCTTTCAAGTTCATTTACCATGTAAATAAACTTGAACTTGAAAACAGAAGTGTTTTCATCAATTTGTGGTACAATTGCCCACAGCTTTAGTCTGTTCTCACAGTGCATTCAATTTCAATTTTATTTATATAGCGCCAAATCACAACAACAGTCACCTCAAGGCGCTTTATATTGTGAATAAATAAGGGGGGATTCAGGGTCACCTGGTCCAGCCCTAACTATGTGCTTTGGCAAAAAGGAAAGTTTGAAGCCTAATCTTAAAAGTAGAGATAGTGTCTGTCTCCTGAATCCAAACTGAAGCTGGTTCCATAGAAGAGGGGCCTGAAAACTGAAGGCTCTCCCTCCATTCTACTTTAAATACTCTAGGAACAACAAGTAAGCCTGCAGTGCGAGAGCAAAGTGCTCTGATAGGGTGATATGGTACTACAAGGTCATTAAGATAAGATGGGGCCTGATTATTTAAGACTTTGTATGTGAGGAGCAGGATTTTGAATTCAATTCTGGATTTAACAGGGAGCCAATGAAGGGAAGCCGATACAGGAGAAATCTGCTCTCTCTGTCAGTACTCCTGTTGCAGCACATAGTCTTTCATAGCAGTAGTCTATGAAAGCTTTATCAAGTGTCACACTTTACTCTGCCACATTTTAAATTGGGAACTAGGTTTTCTTAGTTGCAAGTTAGTTTTGATTTAGTTAGTTTTATTTAGCGTTAAGCCACGATTTCCGTGCTGCAGCCTTTTTTCATCCCAGAGCAAATATTCACCTTTTGCCAGAAGGCACAAAGACAGGAAGTGTCCTTTGGCATCGGTATATTACAAGTATGTCAACCAGAGCAGTATTTTGTCCAGAGTGAGCAAAGGCTATTTAATTTCTTCACTTGCCCTGACAGGTATGTCTAATTTTTTGTCTCATTTACACTATAATGTCTTCCTACAACAACTCACCTCCCATGAGATTTCCGTGAGACACGTCTTAGTTTGCATCATATTGTCAGACACAATTTAGAGGCTGCGAGTAGCAGAACCAAGGACTTTTACTTTGAAGTGGATAGTTACCACATGGGATTACATTGCAGGTATCCAGTTATAACAGTCTTGCTTACTGTTGGACTCATTCCAGAGATTTTTGTTCCTCGTTTTATTTTAGACGCAAAAAGTGAGACATCAGAGCCTAGGTTTTACAAATAACAGAAATTACCTTTAAAGAATTGTGAATTGTAAAGTTGTGTATATGAAACCAAATTTTCTGAGTTTAATTTAATCTGAGTTTATTTTCCATGAATTCGAGTTTAAATCGAGGCCATGAACATGAGCCAAGGGTTTTTCTTAGACTAGAGAAGTTTGAAGCTTCTCACTGGACACTGTTAACATTGCTGTCATTACCTAATATGACCAATGATTAATATGTTTAAATGTTGGTTCCTGCCTAAATGTTTGATGTGCATGTAAATGTGATATATTCTTCTCCATCAGGGTCCAGTGTGTGCTCAGCCATGTCCATTTGGATCTTTTGGCATTAATTGCTCCCAGGAGTGCACATGTCGTAACGGAGGGCTATGTGACCATATCAGTGGTCAGTGCCAATGCACAGCTGGATACATTGGAGAGAGGTACAGCCTAAAATTATGGTCATAAGATGAAAGTACTCCTCGGGGAAACTGGGTGGTTGCACCTAAAAATATTAATAGAAAGAGAGAAAAATCAGCAACAATGATAAAAGCAATAAACAGTAAATACAGTAGCCAAATACAAATACTACAGTATGGCAAACAGTTATGGTTCACTCTATGTTTTTATTAAGATTTCTTTGTTTGATTTGTGTGTATATTAGCCATACACAGCCTAAACTGTTATACATGAAGCATACAGAAAACAAACAAGAAAATCTTTTAATTTATTCGTGTATGACCAGCTTCCTGTCTTTAATTGTTATCAGTATTTTTAGAGAAATTGGAAGAATTGTTGCTACTGTAGGACTGCTGCTGTTGCTTCCTGGAGGTAAACAGTTTACCTTGGGGGTTAGCACGAAAGTATTTAATAGTTCCAATAAGTAATGAAATGGTTTTACTTTAACAAAGTGATAGTTTAAAGAATCCTATTCAATTCCTGTTCTGTAACTAGTCAAGGATTTTTATTTGGAAAATTTGACTTAGGCATAATTAACATAATAACTTTCTATATCAAACTAAGGGCTTTTATTTTGGAATTTTAACAAATTACAATGGCTAATGGGCTTCCATTAAAAACTGAGGGATTTTAAAAAATAACTTTAAAGCTTTCTAACAGCACACTGGCAGAGGAAATTCATAACTAAAATGTATTTGAATAAATGGCATGCCACTATGTTCAGCATAGAGTAGTCCTGCTACAGTAATTTATGACATGCAAAGCTCTCCATAGAAGACATTATATATGAAAAAGGATGTTCCAAATAGGCGTTATATACTCAAACATATGTACTTACTGTACAGACAGCTCGTCTAGGAACTATAAGAATGCTATGTGGTCTTGTGTGTCTGTTCACAGGCTCTGGGAAAGTATATGTGAAGACCCTGAGAGGGATCAATTGTTGTTAGCTGTAGTTTGTCTTAGACTCAGAGTAGTTTGTCTTGTCCCATTTCTGTGTGTCTTTTCTCAATTGAATGGAGGATTGGCTTTGACGCAGCATGCAGGTGAGCCCCAAGAATTGGATATGGCTGCGTCCCGGGTTTGCTGCTGGTGTGGGAGGGAGGTGGGGGGTGAAGTAGGGCATCTGCTCACCTCCGCTTCGAAGGGGGTTGATGTGTGTGCATGGGTTTCTTTGCATTGTTGGCTTTGCCTCTCCAATGCCTGAAATGGACACGAAGTCGCAGAAGTTGCAGTAAGCTGCAGGAGAGAGATTTTATTTCAAGCCAAACAAAAAGAAAGCATTTCAAAGTGTCTGTAAAGGTTCTCAGTCATCCAGATCATCATAGTCTAAGCAGCTTGGAAAGAAAAGCGTCTGGACTTCTTTAAGTTTCCTTAACTTTTCAAGGAAACTTAAAGAAGTCCAGACGCTTTTCTTTCCAAGCTCCTTAAATTTCAAAGTGACATAATTGAATCATTTGTGTTGTAGAAGGACCACAGAATGTACTTCATACCTTTTTTGGTCATTAGCGACTTCTTGGCTTTATGTATATTATCTCGTCCTACTGGTACTTCATCTTCTGACTGGCGTGTCTGTTACACACTTCGCTGTGATATCAGGTTGGTGTTTCTGTGTGTAGGTAAATGTGAGGGTGTGAATGGCTGGGCCTGAGGCTGGGGCTTGCTGAACCTTGGCCCCAAATTTATAGAGCTCATCTTGGAAAACGAATGCTTTTTGAATGGCATTCCATTCCCTTCAGCTTTTCAAGGAGATTTTAGGACATAATGAATTACCGTAGTTCAGCCTGGAAGTAATAGATGCATGAACTTGTTTTCTGCATCACTCAGAGACAGGCACTTTATAATTTTAGAGATTCACGGACACTTTTGTTAATCATTGCTCAACCCATGTCTGCAGGAGGGCAGTTAATTATTGGTGTACTTGTCGGGGACTTTTGAAAAGGAAAAAAACTGGCAGGAAAGCTGGGGTATTAAAGATGAGACCAATTCAATTCAATTCTGTTTTATTTGTAAAGCACCAAATCCCAACAACAGTTGCCTCAAGGGACTTTACATTGTAAGATAAACATCCTACAATAAAATAGTGAAAACCAAGAAAACCCTAACAATCATTTGATCCCGCTATGGGCAAGCACTTTGGCGACAGTGGAAGAGAAAACTCCTTTTTAACAGGAGGAACCCTCTGGCAGAATCAGGCTCAGGGAGGGGTAGCTATCTGTCGGGGAAGGAATAAAGGACAAAAGATGTGCTGTGGAAGAGAGCAAGAGATTAATAATAGCTAATGAGGTCACTGAGGCAGGTAAAGGCTCCTTGGTGGCAGAGCCCCTGGTAGATGAGGTTCACCCTGAGTTCCTGAAAGCCCTGGATGTTGGAGGTCTGTCTTGGTTGATACGCTCCTACAGTGTTGGATGGATATCAGGGGCAGCACCTTTAGACTGGCAGAACAGGGTGGTGGTTCCCATCTTTAGGAACGGGGACTGGAGGACTTCTGATGAGGCATGCAGTGACATGGTCAGGTCACACTGAGCTCCTACCGTATTCTCGCTTTCTTTGACGGTTATAGCAGAGCTAGTGTATGTCTGTGAAGGTTCTCGGTCATCCAGGTCATCGTAGTCTAAGGAGCTGTAAAGAAAAGGTGTCTGGACTTCTTTAGGTTGCTTGAATACGTTCCCTCATAGAGGGACACTCCCACAAGGCTTAATAATTGGACTCTCCACCATTTGACCCTAGAACTGAAGAAGCTTCTCAGATGAGAGGTGAAATGTCTTCAAGCAACCTAAAGAAGTCCAGACACCTTTTCTTTACAAAGCTAGTGTATCTTTTCACACCAAGGTTTGTGCAAGAAGATGACCGACCCTTTAGAGAAGCCTTATCACCACTTCGTGCATTTATCCTGGAAAATGGAGCCTTACTGCAGCCTGTCCAAGACAACTCAAACCTGCAGGTGGGTGTTGTCAGTCAAAGTTGACAACCTACTAGGCTCTATTTGCCAAGTCAAAACGGATGCTAACAAACAATTGTACTACTGAAATGGGCAATATTACATTTAGGATTAGTGAGCTAGAGTATAAAGAACAGAGAAACGACATAAAAAATTGTTAACTTACCAGTGGTAATCGAGGGGATGACACTCGCGGCTTCCTTATGTCTACGCTGCACAAATATCCCGGATCTAAAGCAATCAAATGCACTCCCGTTGGAGATAGAAAGGGCTCACCGTATTTACTCTCCAAGATCCAGCAAAGCCAGTTCGATGATCCTCCTTCTGCCCAAGTGCACCGATCGGCAGGCCAAGGAGCCAGAGAAGCTAAACAATTCTTCCTGACAACACCTGGTTGAATTTTTTTTGCCAACTACAGCTCAGGTACCACAAGCACTTACAGAGGGGTGAGAGCCAACTTCTGACAACTTTCTGATTTTTCCTGCTATGCTGAGAGTCAAAGTGGCAGGCAAACAAAAGACTTGACAATGTCAAGGAGGCCGAACATTGTTTGAATGACCTGGATTCAGATAACAACAACAACACCAATGGAGAATTCCTGTCTGCTGCTTGTGTGGAAATCTGAAGATGCCCAAGAAAATTGAAGGGACCGCTAACTTACACTTCCTGTTTTTCCCTCTTTACCCCAGTTCTAGATAATTTTGCCAGTTTTTTTTTTATTTCATTTTGCTGTTTGTTAAACCAATTTATGGGGGGAGATTCAACTTCACAATAATTAACACATAAATTAAACAGACATTTTAAAAGATAATGATGATGCTCGGTGTCGAGTATGCATTCTCGATTTTCTGCACAGGCAGAAAATAGTTGTAGCTCTATTACAGGAGACTAGTCTCAGACCAGAATAGAAAATAAATACTATAAAACCATTGTTGCTTCAGGCGATGGTTCTAAACCCAAAGTGTTATGATATGAGGAAGTGTAAAATTATTGTACAAGTTGAGAAAATTAATTCCAGTTGTAGATTAAATCAAACAATCTGCCCAGTTAGGTATATTGTTGGGCATACCTTATTGAATCGAAACATGGACAGGTCTCATCACACCATATCACCAACTCAGGCTGTGTCATCTGAGGCCTTAGGTGTCTGTACCAAAAATCTGAATTCAAGGGATATTTGTAGAGTGTTGAACCCAACCACCAAAGAACTGAGTTTTTTATCTGCACCCCACAAAATGTTTTTAAGTATAGACTACAATCTCACTTCTGCCAAACTAGTGTTCTGTGTTTAATCAGCTGATATCCTCCCAAGAAGCCTATTGAATCATAATCCAATTATTAGTCTGTTTAACTTTCCCCACCCATTGTAAACTGAACAGACGGACATTTAATGTTACACGTTTACAGAATAAATCGTTTTTGACCAGTTAATGCCAATTGGATGTAAGTATTGCAGTACCTTTAATACACACAACATGTTGTAATCATTGTAGTAAAATATCATAGTCAAAGGCATGCTGCACTGAGGTCTAGCAGGAGAAGCACAGAAATGACTTTTGAGTCAATTGAGTTAAATAATTCAATTTGGTGTTAAGGCTGTCATTTTTAGTATCTAGATGGATGTTGAAATCACCTAGATGAGTAAGTCCCAAGTAGATAACAACAAATAAAACAGTTTTTTGAGTCGTCCAGCTGGGGTGGACAACGTTATGTGTCAGGCTTTCAAATGAACTAAAACTGTGCCTGGTTGGTTTCTGTAAGGCAGAATTAACATAATGATCCTGCCGTTACCTGCTATAAGCAAGCACTTTGGCGAAAGTGGGAAGGAAAAAATCTTTTTTAACAGGAAGAAACCACTAACAGAATCAGGCTCAGGGAGGGGCGGCCATCTGATTGGGGTGAGGGGGGGAAGACAGGACAAACAACATGCTGTTGTTACGCTGGCTCTCTTCAAAAATCACCCAACTTCAGGGATAAACCAATGTTATGTCTACACATAACAGACATCTTAACAAAAAAACTAGAAGCCTGTTGCAGGCACATATCAATTTATTTATAAACACATTTAAAAACAACACAGGTTGACCAAAGTGCTGTACATAGTGCTCATTACATATAATGAGAAATACTAAATATTATATTTGCAATACTAACAGACGCAGTTTAACAGGCATAAAAAGGTATTTTATGTTGTAGCAGTGTGTCAGAAAAACAACACAGAACAAACGGTGAATAGAATAGAAGAGAATAGAATAAACCTTTAATTGTCCCACAAGGGGAAATTTGGGTGTAACAGCAGCAGGAAAGATGCATTTACAAACAAACAGTACACAAGATACAGAACAGAGACATACACAATTTTACATATTTACATGAAGGACACTGATTACCAAAAACTGAGTACTATACTGTTATTAAATTAAATAAAAAATTAAATACAGATAAGAGGCAACCCTGGTTATAGTGTGAATTGGTTGATAAAATAGTGCAAGTTGCAGCGCTGATGTAAACATCTATGATTGTTGGGAGCAGCTCTGATTGTACAGTCTGACAGCTGCAGGGAGGAAGGACTTGCGGAAACGCTCCTTCATGCATTGAGGATGCAGCAGTCTGTCAC
>VUQR01019421.1:0-15670 GCA_015108515.1 Hemichromis elongatus
GTGATGGTCCACTCCTGAGTTCTCCAGCTTGTCCTTCAGAACCGAGGGAAGAATGGTGTTGAAGGCACTAGAGAAATCAAAGAAGATGATTCTCACAGTGCTTCCAGCGGTCTCCAGGTGAGCGAGGGAACGATGCAGGAGGTGAATGACGGCATCATCCGCTCCAATGCCAGGCTGTTTATAAGTAACTTTATGAGTCCGAGTTATTAAACCTGCTCCGTTCCCATGTAATAATCCACCCAGTCCTCATCAAACATCTTCACACACCTGCAATGTTGTGGCTCCTTCTACAAATGGTATATTAATAATGTGGTGAAGCGCTAATTTCCCCAAAATGACAGCTTGGTGTTTTTTAAAAGTCTTTTTTGTGGATTAGCTTAAAGAGCTTTGGTGTTTTTGTCACTGGTGTTACTCCTGTGGCATTTGTAAAGGCTTTTGTGAACTACTATTTCTTGAGTCACAGAGAAATAATAAATGTAATGCAGCGAATGAGGAGACGATCTTTTATTGTTTCCACTGTGGTGTGTTAAAATGTGATTTAGGGATGTTTTTGAAGCTGTTTCTTTGCTACAGTAGCGTGTTAAATATGACACGTGATGTGTTAGAGATAAAACGCATGATAACACACACACAATCCTTCTACCTGACCAATGTAGGCTTAATGACTAAATGTAGATTTTATTTAATTAAATGTTAATATTTAATGTAGACTCGATAACTGCTGTTGATAAGGTTTTCCTGCACAGGGGAATCTGTGGTGTCGCCCACAGTGAGTAACGGCTCTGCTCTTACTCATACTGAAAGTAACACCTGTGACGGTGGTGAAAAATCCCTGCGTGGCGTCCGACCGCAGGTACTTTTCTAAAGTAAAGGAAAGGTGGGTCACACCACGGACTTCAACTAAAAGAGGAAAATTCTGATAAATGAAAAGAGACACTGGACTTACCACAAACAATTTGTCGATAGAGCTTCATGAAATGTGTAAAAGGAAGTGACATCACCACCGTGGTGCTTTGTTTTCCTACACAGTAATACTTTTGATTCTACTTTTTAAAAAATGTTTATGGCATGTTTGAGAGTTGTGTAGGAAACAAATGCTATGACTGAAGACTTTGTTATTTTAATGTTAAGCTAAAGTCCCGTTTCTGCTGTTTCTGTAAAAGCTGCCCTCTTGGCCCGAACTCTGAACGTTTGAATGTTCACGAGGCTTTTTACCCAGATAAATGAAGGACCTGCAAATGTAACTTTACAAAAACCTGATTGCAGTTTCTACCGTCTGACAGGAAGTTTGTTTCTTCCCCAAAGTGACTTCATCATTCATCAGAGATGGGTTTGAATGACGATAGGCCAAAAGCTTTAATTGCACCAAGTTAATGAATGAAAAAATTTTAAAAAATCAGCAAGAGATTTGCAGGGTCGGGGTCTCTCTCCCCTGACGCTCAGACCTGTGACGCTGTGTTTATAAAAGATCCCTGGAAAAAGAGAAGAACCGGAGACGCAGTGGAGTCTCAGAGCGGGATTAGAGGAGATGTAGAAGATTAATTTTCATCTGCTTTTGTCGTTGTGTCACCAGGAGGAGACGGGCAGCCCAGTGGGCAGTGACAAGGTAGCGGACGAGGAGGGGGAGGACCTGGAGGATGAGGAGGAATACGACGAAGAAGAGGAGGAGGATGACGACGATGACCGTCCGAGGAAAAAGCCGAGGCATGGAGGGTTCATCCTGGATGAAGCTGGTGTGAACAGACGACGGTCTCGCAGACTGAGGATGGTGATGATGAAGATGATGCCGTACGCCTGACTCTGTCTGTCTTTCCAGATGTGGACGATGAGTACGAGGACGAGGATCAGTGGGAGGACGGCGCGGAGGATATTTTGGAGAAAGGTAAGAAAGTGAAGATGAGCGCCGTTGTGAATCCAGCAGCATGATCTCAGATTTGTTTTAAACTCCAGACTCGATCCTGAGGCTCCGATTGAAGGATCCTGCCCTTTTCTTTTGAAACAGCACAAGCTGCTTTCATCCATTAAACCCAGTGAACAGATTACTGAACGTGCCACCCGATCCCAGTCTGCTAACAGCCTGAGCACACCTGATGAGGTGTAACCTCAGCTCGACCTCACGTTTCTCAATAAGCCGCGATCGCCATTCAGATAAAGGATACAGAGCCGGGGCGTTGTCGCGTGATGTCATTGCTTTGAGGACGGCGATGAGGTCCGCGTTAGCCGTAGCCCGTCTGCAGATTGACTCTAGTGCGTCAGGCGGCACTGAGCTGCTGTGTGCTTGTGATTGAGCAGAACAGGTTGGCAGTAACAGGAACCTGATCAAGCACAATAAAGAGCTGAAAATCACAGATCTGTGGCCGTCTGCATTCACAAAACATCAAATTAACTCCTTGCATTCAAAGTCCGGCCCAAGCCTCAACCACAACGTGGTCTGTGCGAGGCGGCAGTTTAACTGCACCAGGACGGAGGTGCTGAGCAGCCCTGACTGTCCAGGAGCAGAAGCAGTCGAGTCCCTGCTGCCAGCACTCGTGTTGCCCACCTGGACGGTTGCAAGTTAGATGGCGGTTGTTTGTTTGGCGTGCTCGTCCTCTCGCGCGTGAGGCTCCGGGTTGAGTTCGTGTTGAAGTTTCACATTTGCTTGATGAAGAAATGCAAACACTAGCAGGAAAACAGCGAGTGTGTGATCCACGGTTAATGGGCAGTCTCCTTAAATATTTATCCCGCTGTGTTCGCCAGAGAGGCCATGGCTGAGAATCAAGTCCATATTTGTCAACACCGCAGTGACCGTTTCATTGTTTGTTCAAATACGGCGACCAAATCAAAGGTACGCCCACGCCAAGAGTCAGAACCAAAAGACCAAATGTGTGTTTGTTCTTAATCAGCTGTCAGCCTCAAGATCATGTGACGTGTCATCGTTTCAGTGTAATGTGTGTGATGCACAGGGACAGACCCAGCAGCTGGATGTTTGATTACCGCTAGATTTTTCAGGGCTTGCCGAGCTCCGGGGGCCTGACACAAACCCGCCCACGTGGGGGTCTCATCCGCCTGCTCAGCCACTCAAGTAGACCTTTTTATACCGCCCAAGGCGAGGCGGGCGAGGTGTCCGGGCCGGCTGCTGAAACGCTTCGTCGCTAACAAACAGCTTTTTTCACATACTCGCCGTTTTCATGTCAGACGTCCATCATCACAGCGGCCGTGTGCCGAGGGAATTAGTACGAATGTCCCATTAATCCAGTGTTGATTTGAAAAAGGTCCTGGATGCGTAGAACTCGGCAGAACATCGACGACATCTAAACTAGGTTTCCAGATTTCTGTGTCTGTGAAGATGCAGTGGGAAATATTGAGCCGCTTCCTTTTTGGGACGCACATCCGTCCAGAATGTTGTCAGCACTCGCACTAACAGTCAGCCTGAACTGGACCACAGGCAGGAGCCTCAAATGTCTCAGCAGGAAGTGGCGGTCTTACAGTGTGATGTCCGTGTGTGCAGGCTGTTTTCTGACTCTGCTCTCTCTGTCTTGCCGGCTCCTCTGTCGTGCATGCGGCCTCCAGTTAACGGTAAATGTGCTCCCGACGCTCTCCCGCTCTGATTGATGTTTTCCATCGATGCCCATGCTGTAAATAGGATTCCAGCCCCATCCATTTGATTAAATCCACGTCCCTGAGTGTATTAACCCCACCACCACCACAGCTCATCTCAGCATTGCTGCATTCGTGAGTGTGTGGCGTGACGCGAGGAAGCACTGAGGGCAAATCCATGACTGGCTCGTTGAGCAAAAACACCAAACTGCGCATTAAAGAAAGTAAAGCCGATGAGTAGAAACTCTTTGAATTGATGTTTCAACCTAAGATGACTCTCAGAGAACCAAGTGTGATCATTTGCCTGAACCTGCTACCTGCCATGTTTCCAATTTACACACTAACCAATGTGGGTGGAGCTTTTGTGATGATGATGACGATGCTGATGATGATAATGGTGGTGTTGCATAGCCTCGCTGAAGGTGGAAGTACAGTAGAAACAAAATGTCTAAAACTGGTTGCCCGGGTAACCGATGTGTAGATCCAGGGTGATGACCTCATCCAAAGTGTTCTTTTCGCTTAGTGTAGCATCAGTGCGTTGGTTGGTGTGTGACATCATCACAACCAACCAATAGCTCTGAGCTCCTTCGGTGACGCTGACGACTTCGACTCGCCCGACCCGGCCGTCAGGTTAGAAGCAGCGAGGGCTACGGCTAGCTTACACCGGCTGTAGCGTGCCCTTTTTTTTTTACCCAGAACTGGGTGAGCGGTTATCTTTGCGCCTGATCTGATTGGCTGACAGCGACGCGGTGTTTCTGCTGTACTTCCTCCTCAACCACATCACGTCTCCATGCTCCTCTGTGCTGCACGTCACCGATAATCACCGTGTTCTCGTTTGTGTCTTTCTCCCATCATGCTTTGTGTTGCTGCTGCCTGACTGGCTGTCTTTTGGCTCCTCACAATCTCTCCCTTCCTTTTGGGTTTGTCTCCTGTCCTTCCTCATTCCCCTCCTCCTTCACTCCTCTTCCTCTCTCTCTGGGCGGTGCTGAGCAGAGGAGGCTGAAGGTAAGAGTTTGTTTTTGTGTTTGCAGTCATAACTGTCGAGTACGCTTCAGTTCATTCGACTGGAAACAATCCGTCTCTTCTCACCTGTAGTGTCAAACATCGACCACGTGGTTCTGGACGAGGATCACTCTGGATCCAGGCGGCTGCAGAACCTCTGGAGGTAAAGTTTTTCTTTTTGACCGCCAAAATAAAAGTCAGAGGGTTTTATTAGGAATGGCCTGAAAGCCACAGCTTGATCTGCTGATGGGGAACTGCTTTCAGTCTGTGGCAGAGTTCACTCCCCTCTTTGGTCTGTTTGGGGGTGTGGCCTTCTGCCATTCACAGCAGGTAAAACGCAGACTCTAGATCAGAACCTCCTACAGGCCCAGTAAACAGAAGTACTTGCAGACCTGCTCCGATGGACCACAGGCCCTTCCACCTCCTCAAACACTGGTACCGAGGAGCTCCAGGGCCAGCCCACAGACTGTGTGGTTTACTTTGTGCTGAGCCCGTCTGCATACGCGGAGTGATTTACCCTCAGAGGGGTACGAGTGTCATCTGGACAGCTGATAGCTTTATTCTTTCATGTAAACGTGTGAATTAGTCCCTGTAGGGAAATTACTTCTTTACATTAACACATTCCAAAGATGACTTTCTCCAGGCGCTGCTTTTTAAACATAACGTGTCACTGAGATTATCAGATGTAGTTTCACGGCACACTTCAGAGCTCACACGTGAACGCAGCATTACGTTTATCCGGTCTTTGTGTTGCAGAGACTCCAGGGAGGAGGCGCTGGGCGAATACTACATGAGGAAGTACGCCAAGTCGTCCGGAGGAGAGCAGTGAGTACCTTTGTCCTTCCTCCTGCAGGTTTGGCTCCTCTGCCTCAGAGACCACGACACGCTGAGCTGCCAGCATCTTTTTCCTTAACGAAGTCTTCTGACACAAACTGAAGGTCACATGATTCTTAATCGCGCGTGCACGATGGCGAGCTGGACAAACTGTGAAACTTTGAAAGACCCCAAACAGGAAGCCTCACCACCAAAACTGTTGCCTTTTCTTCTTCTGTGGTGTGTAGTTACTCTGGAGGGTCCGAGGAGCTCTCCGATGACATCACCCAGCAGCAGCTTCTTCCGGGAGTCAAGTACGTAAACACCGATC
The DNA here is from genome assembly GCA_015108515.1 of Hemichromis elongatus. Taxonomy (NCBI): domain Eukaryota; kingdom Metazoa; phylum Chordata; class Actinopteri; order Cichliformes; family Cichlidae; genus Hemichromis; species Hemichromis elongatus. Next base: position 5,723 of record VUQR01019421.1, read on the forward strand.
CACCAATCAGCTTTGAGACGTCGCTGAGATTATTACAGTGATTTAATGTGTGTTTGTCACCATCAGGGATCCCAACCTGTGGACGGTCAAGTGCAAGGTGTGCGCACACGCACACACACACACACACACACACACACACAGGGAGGATACACACCTTTGTGACGCTTCCTGTCTCTGCAGATCGGAGAGGAGAGGGCGACGGCCATCGCACTGATGAGGAAGTTCATCGCCTACCAGTTCACTGACACGGTAAGAAAAACACTCGCTTCTGATTGGCTGGAAGTTTTCTCTGTGCTGCTGATACAAGACAGGACCCGTAACCAGGCAACACTTTTTATTACATCTACAACCAAAAGAACCTGTGTCCTGACTGCATCACCTTAGTGAGAAATAACCAGTGAGACTAAGATAAGATGACCTTTGTTAGTCCCACAGCTGGGAAGTTTGTTTTATAGCAGAAAGTAGACGACACTGGAATAGGAAAGAATAAGATACTGTACAGACTGTAATAGAATAATATATACAACTGAGTAAGAAATAGTATAAGTATGGCACTTATAGCATACTTACTGCACATGTGTGGGTTTTAGTGTTTGACTTTGCAGCTGACGTGTCTGATGTTTCTAAGGTCAGAGGTCGCAGCTGATGTTCCTTGTTTCGGTTTGGGTGCAGAGAAACTCCCAGACCTGTTGATCTCATACTGACAGTGATCTCCCTCTGCTCCGCCCCACAGCCTCTGCAGATCAAGTCCGTGGTGGCCCCGGACCACGTGAAGGGCTACATCTACGTGGAGTCATACAAGCAGACGCACGTCAAGGCCGCCATCGAGGGCATCGGCAACCTGAGGATGGGCTTCTGGAACCAGCAGATGGTCCCCATCAAGGAGATGACGGACGTGCTGAAGGTCGTCAAGGAGGTCACCAACCTGAAGCCCAAGTCGTGGGTCAGGCTGAAGAGGGGCCTGTACAAGGACGATATCGCTCAGGTGCACGGAGGGGGCGGGGGCGTGCTGCTGATGTTTACTGTAGTCCTGACGCTCTTCTAATGGTTAGAGGTCACATGTTCCAGGGTTCCCGCTTCAGTCAGCGTTTCAGCCCAGCAGGCGGAGAGGAACTGTTAACTGTAGCGCTCACCCGTCACGAACATTACAGCTGGGCTGTGCCAAACACACAGAGGCCACTCAAGGATAAACCGAGCTGTACCCTACAGACATTTTCCAGTCTGCTTCACTTCATGTCCCCATTTCTCTAACAAACACGTCGTCTGATAAAATCCTGCTTCGTTCAGCCATAAAATGACCGCTCTGTAAACTTGAAGCCACGTGTGGCTGAAGCTGGTAAACAACTGGCTAACCAGCTGCCCGAGAAACTAAAGCTAAAACTTAAAGTGTAAGCCCAAGAGCAGAAGAACGTCAGTCAGATCGTGAGCATGAACGTCAAACCTCTGTTTTCCAGGTGGACTACGTGGAGCCGAGCCAGAACACCATCTCCCTGAAGATGATCCCTCGGATAGACCTGGACCGCATCAAGGCCAAGATGAGCCTGGTAGGTCTAAGGCGACGGCCTTTTCTCCGCTCGAGTTGCTGCTCTGATGCGTAACTGTGTGTGTGTGTGTGTTACAGAAAGACTGGTTTGCCAAGAGGAAGAAGTTCAAGAGGCCTCCACAGAGGCTGTTCGATGCAGAGAAGATCAGGTAAGGAGCTCTCCGCCCTCGAGCATCCCGGGGTTTCTCGTGAGGCGGGCACCTTGATGACACTCACTGGTTTTCACTCCCCAGGTCTCTGGGAGGAGAGGTCAGCCATGACGGAGACTTCATGATCTTTGAGGGAAACCGTTACAGCCGCAAAGGATTCCTCTTCAAGAGCTTCGCCATGTCCGCTGTGGTGAGGAAGACGCTTCAGACGCGACGTTCGCCATTACTGTGAACGCTCAGATTTCACCTCGAAGCTCGTTTAGATTAGAAAAAGTGACAGTTACAGAGGAAAAGGGGTCAGTCAGCCTGCTGCAGGCGATGACAGACGCACACAGTCCCAAACCAACCGCACGATCATGGAAGCCCAAAGGAATCCATGTCCTTTGACATCATCTCTTAAATCCATATCTATATTCAGAGGACATCAGTAAAGGTGCAAATAAACGCAGATCTCACTCCTCGTCCTCACAGAGTCTTCATGAAGCACTCATTTATCCAAGTATCATTTTCCCTCCATGAAGCTCAATGTGAGACAGCAGGATGTTTGTGTAAGAGCTCCAAACCCGACCACTGCTCAAACAGCTGCACGTCTGTTTTCTTACACAGCTTTTCGTTGGGCCAAGATAGGAAATTAAATTAAATTGGAAGAATATGTCCCCGATTTTGATCCAGATGTCAGCGTTCAAAGTTGAAATGTTCATTTTGGTCTGTTTGTCATAGATCACAGACGGAGTGAAGCCCACGCTGTCAGAGCTGGAGAAGTTTGAAGACCAGCCGGAAGGAATCGACCTGGAGGTGGTCACAGAGTCGGGTACGAGTCTTGACGTAACTCTCTGCAGTCCTGTGAAAACTGCGAGGCCATCAGTCCCAACCTGGGACCGCCATCCCATGAACAGAATGAAGGTGGCGCTGTGGTGAATTTACCACAGTCGGCTAATCCTGTCCTAAGAAGCGCGGGGCCACACCATGTGAGAGACCGATGAAGCCATTACTGCAGCTCGCCGCTGCTAAAGGACGGCTCGGTCTTTCCAGCACTGCAGAGAGTCTGGGAACGTCACTGAACATAAATAATTGTTCATTACTGGAACGCTTCTTTTGCTCCAGCTCGGGGTCATTACTTCATACCTGGGTCACTTTTACTTGTTGTCCCGTTTTCCTTCAAACAGAGCCCCTGATTCTGTGACTGTTAGTGACACGTTAAAAGAAACACCATGTTTTGTTCCACCTTAAGCTAGTTTGTAACCTGCTGTGTGTGGCTAGGACAAAGCTTCAGTTTGAACCTGTGTTTGTGCGCTCAGGCAAGGAGCGCGAGCACAACCTGCAGGCTGGCGACAACGTGGAGGTGTGCGAGGGCGAGCTGATCAACCTGCAGGGAAAAATCCTCAGTGTGGACGGGAACAAGATCACCATCATGCCCAAGCACGAGGACCTGAAGGTACGCACACGCAGCTGAAGTAATCCTGCCCTGATGCTCAGCAGCAGTCGGCCGTTTGTCAGTGACTTCTGCTGAAGTGCCACAGACACGTCAGAGCAAACGGTTTGCACTCCAGTCGTCTCCAAACTCAAACTTGTCACGTTAAACGGGAGCGTCGTACCACTTTCTGCAGCAGGTGTTGGTTTGGCGGCTCTGGTTACAGACGCAGGAGTGACTTTAACCTTTTAAATTGGTAATTTTCTTAGAGCCACGCCTCCTCAGCACAGCAGTGCAGAGGAGGCGTGGGGGCGGGGCTTACTGTAACACAGTGTCCGTGACTGCCTCTCTTTGCTCGCTGCAGGACCCTCTGGAGTTCCCGGCCCACGAGGTGAGGAAATATTTCCGGATGGGCGACCACGTGAAGGTGATCGCCGGGCGATACGAGGGCGACACCGGCCTCATTGTCAGAGTGGAGGAGAACTTTGTCATCCTGTTCTCCGACCTCACCATGCACGAGGTAAGTCGTTTACAGCGTTCCGCTCCTCGGTGCTCCTGTGAGCACGGTCTCCGCGGTGCATCATCCCCGTGAGCCTCTAAATGCTCACAGTCTTTTTTGCTCCTGGATCTGCGTGATGTCATAGAGAGCAGGTCATGTAGGAGGCCCCGCCCACCTTCTGAACACAAGGGTGGGTGTTCAGAGGATAAACTTGAGTGCATAAAGTGTTTGGAGGCCTCATTCTCACCTAAAAATGAGCAGAAAAGTGACCCCCCGCCCTCTCTGCCAAGTTTCAGGTCATTAGAGTCTTCTAGTGGAAAATAAGATGTTGTTAAATGGAGGAAAGATCAGACTCCCCTCCAGGGACCGGCTCAGTGTTGTTACACAACACTTTGGCACGTCTGACTCGTTTACTGGAAGAGAGCTCTTTATGGAAGCAGCTAGCCTGCGATTGCCAGCGTGAGCGCACGGAAAGTCCCCGTGGGGAGGATTCACACACCATCATCATAATTCTTTGTTTGTCATTTTGTCCTGATGCTTTGACACTTTTCTCTGTGAGTCCCATAAAAGTCCTGCAGGTTAAACTGCTCGCCAACACAGGGGCTGTGATTGGCTGCTGACCAACTGCAGGACAAACCTCAGATTCTTGTTTTTGGCGTCCAGACTAACGCCGGTCCCTGAATGCTGTGCTTTTGATGTGCTGCTGTGTTGTGCCAAATCCTTTTGCTGTCCTCACTGAATCACAGGAGAGGCTGAATAAGCCAAGCCTGTCATATCTGAGAGGCCTCCTTGTTCTTCCTGAGAACAGGAGGATGGGAGCCTCCAGCTAATGAATCCCAGAATCCTCTGATCTCTAATCCTGTTTCAGAGGAAAAGCTAAATATAACCTGGATGTCCTGACACGGCATTAATGACTCTATTATTATAACTGCGTTTGTGTAGTGAGAGCCCAGCGTTGGTTTATCGCCTGAAGTCCTTAAAACCATTTTAATAACACACTAACGTGTCTATGATCACTAATACCAGGCACACGGCTCCAGACTGAATCTATCCTGCTTTTTCCTGTCTGCAGTTAAAGGTACTGCCCAGAGACCTGCAGCTCTGCTCTGAGACGGCGTCCGGCGTTGACGTAGGAGGGCAGCACGAATGGGGCGAGCTGGTGCAGCTGGACCCGCAGACGGTCGGCGTTATTGTTCGACTGGAGAGGGAGACGTTCCAGGTAATAGTCCGCTCTGGGAAACGCAGAAAGCGTCGGGGTTGATCGACGGTTAACGGACGACTTCTTTGTCTGTAGGTGCTGAACATGCACGGGAAGGTGCTGACCGTACGCCACCAGGCGGTGAACCGCAGGAAGGACAACCGCTTCGCCGTGGCGCTGGACTCAGAGCAGAACAGCATCCACGTGAAGGACATCGTCAAAGTCATCGACGGGCCGCACTCTGTAAGCGCGGCTTCTCCCACAGCTAAATGTTTGTGTCAGCACGACTAGCGTCCTGTGGACGGAGGTTTAATGCAGACTTTACCTCACACCGAGGTCGCGCTGAGCTGCTGTCCACGCTGTTTTTGGGGGTTTGGGTGTCAGAGGTGAACTCCTCTGCAGACCTTTGATGCTCGCGTGTGTGTCTCCTGTAGGGCCGTGAGGGCGAGATCCGTCACCTGTTCCGAGGCTTCGCTTTCCTCCACTGTAAGAAGCTGGTCGAGAACGGAGGAATGTTCGTGTGTAAGACCAGACACCTGGTGCTGGCAGGCGGATCCAAGGTCAGCACCTCATGCTCGCTTCTTCTTTGTCGTGCCTGAAAAGTAAGAACCCCACCTGCCTCTAATATCTCACGTGTCACTCGGTGACTGGAGGTTCCTGCAGAGGACCGTGGGGGTTTCTCAAAGTCGTCCTCAGGAGGTCTGAGGAGCCTCTAGAGGGCTTATGTAACAGTGTAGTGTTTGGATGGTTGGTTTTCATCAACAATGTCCAACCCAGGAAAAGTTTTCTGTGTGAAAATGTGGAAGGATTAATGTGTGCAGGGATTCGTGCTGGGAACTCGGCTCGTCCTGTCTTTAATAAGAGAGCAGTGGCAGCAGGCCTGCGCTATGATGGCCCTGAATAAAAGAAACGCAGCCGCGCGTTTGCCTCTTTCTGAGCGCGAGGCTTGGATCGTAGCAGACGGATTCACGTCCTCACTCCGCTCCCACACGCTGCTCCTCAGGAAATCGATTGAGTTCTCCCCGAGTGCACGTCCTCTCCCTCGGAGGTGTCGGTTCTCTTCCATTCGTGTAAAACTGTAAAGCCAGCGCAGTCCTAGGCCCAGTCTGACCTAAGCTCTGCACAGCGTCCCACGCGTTCACCGGGCAGGCTCGCCCAGCGTTTCACAAGATTTCTGGTAGCTTATCGAGCTTCAACAATTTGACTGTATGTTTTTTAGCCCAGAGACGTGACCAACTTCACAGTGGGAGGATTCGCCCCAATGAGCCCTCGCATCAGCAGCCCCATGCACCACGGCGGAGGAGGAGGTGAGTGCTGGAAACCACACAGCAGCTTAAAGGGGGGGGGGGTCGATGGGAGCGGGTCTCTTAAAAACGCAAAAATTAGTGAAACGTATCAAAATGATTCTCAACGCTGCTGTGACCCCGCCGACTGACTGAGCTGCTCGTGGGATTTTACAGGTGCTCAGCAGAGGGGAGGAGGCGGGGGAGGAATGGGGCGGGGCCGAGGACGACGGGACAATGAGCTGATTGGTCAGACGGTCCGGATCTCCCAGGGTCCTTACAAAGGTAAGACCGAGGAAACGTGAAGGTGTGACCCGCGGAGGGGTCGGTGCTGATGTCTTTTCCTCCATTTCCCAGGATACATTGGTGTGGTGAAGGATGCAACAGAGTCCACGGCCAGGGTGGAGCTGCACTCCACCTGTCAGACCATCTCTGTGGACAGACAGCGATTAACCACCGTGTACGTATCGCACCGCGTATCCCTCGCACACACGGGAAATCGTTTGCTGGCAGCACCTCTGTTTGTGTTCATGCTCATGATTTTGTGCGCCCTGCCCGACCCTTCTTTTCTGCAGCGGTGGAGCTAAGAGGCCCAGCGGCTTCACCTCCACCCATGTACGTACTCCAATTTACGGCTCCCAGACTCCCATGTATGGCGTTGGCTCCAGGACACCGATGTATGGATCTCAGACCCCGCTGCACGACGGTAGGCCACGGCTGGGGTTAAAAACATGTTTTTATTTTGGGTTTGTGTTGCTCGGTAGAGTTTTTGCTTTTCTTTGCAACAGATGAAAATTAACATCTTTTAATCTTTGAACTCAGATTGTGGTGAAATTGAAAATTACATCGAGGTGTTGTCAGTATTCAGTTTGGTACCAGGTGGGAGTGAGAACAACAGTGGGCTGAGCTGTTGGTTCATCAGTACAGAAAATCGTCATCATTAACGGATGGTTTCTCTGACTCGTAATGTTCACTTCTCTGTGAAACTGGCCCCGATGGCTCCGAGCCCCCGGAGGTCCGCCTCTAGTTGAAGCTTAACCAATAACCTCCAGTTTGAAGAAGGCTGCTGGGGGTCTGAAGCTAAATATAGCCGAGTGTTGGCACTCGTATAAAGTTGCTTCGACTCGTTGTAGATTTTACATCCGAATGGGAGCGTGCCCATTAATACCACGAGGACCTGGTGCTCTGAAAGTAGGCATGTGTGTAAATGACGGTGTCATCAGCGTAGAGGTGACGGTCCAGCCTGTGAGGAGCACTGTGCTGCAGTCTCTGACTGAACATGTTCTAAAGCTCACAAGTTGTGTTGCCTCCTAACAGGAAGCCGCACGCCCCACTATGGATCTCAGACCCCATTGCATGATGGGAGCAGGACTCCGGGTCAGAGCGGAGCTTGGGATCCCAGCAACCCCAACACACCTTCCAGGTGACGCAGTGACCGGTAAACGGAGCGTTCCCTTTCCTTTTTTTCTCCTTTCTGTCTAACACCTGTTTTATTTCTTCTCAGGAATGAGGAAGACTACGACTTCGGCTACGACGACGAACCCTCCCCGTCCCCTCAGGGCTACGGGACGACCCCCAACCCTCAGACCCCGGGCTACCCCGAGGTCCCCTCACCACAGGTCAACCCTCAGTACAACCCGCAGACACCTGGCACACCTGCTATGTGAGTATAAAGCACACAAACAACATGCAACACAGCTGCAAGCGTGAACGGGACTCTGACTCAAGTCCTCGATTTCCAAGCAAGAGTCACAACTGTAGACTAGAAACTTGAAACCAGAGAGCTCCTTAGACCGATGTGATGTTTTCCTGCTCGTCCCAGAATGAGGACGGTGAATGGAAGATTTCAGGTTTGGTTGTATGCAAAAATAAGCATATCTGAAACGATTCAGATCAGAGAAAGTCATCAACAGTTTCTCCACCAATAGTTATAAAAAGCAAATAGCGCGTACTCTTCCAGTGGTGAGACGCTGCTTCTCTTGTCTTCATTATTCTGGATGTTTGGTTTTAGTTCAAATTTAGTAGCGTAAACGCGAAGGGACCAAGTATGGAGCCCAGTGGAACTCCACCAATGTTCAGCTTAAGTCTAGTCTTCTATTTGTTATTTTAGGACCAGAGGTTCGAACCAATCACATCTCCAATACCATCTTTTAATAGTTACATAAAGGAGAAAAGCAGCAACACACAGTCATTAATCCACCAGCCACTAATGTGAGTGTAGCTTTTTATATTTGTGTTTCTGTGTGCAGGTATAACACAGAGCAGTATTCTCCATATGCGGCCCCGTCCCCGCAGGGCTCCTACCAGCCCAGCCCCAGCCCTCAGAGCTACCACCAGGTGGCGCCCTCACCTGTCGGCTACCAGAATACACACTCACCAGCCAGTTACCACCCCACACCGTCCCCCATGGCTTACCAGGTAGACAGCGATGCTGAGCTGCTCAAGCTTTTCCTGAATATTTGTTCTTTGGATTATTTGTAGATGTTTAAGATTTCTTTCGTTGATCAGAGTTTAGATCAGGGTTGGGGAAACTCCAGGCCTCAGGGGCCGGTGTCCTGCAGGTTTTAGATGTGTCCTTGATCCATCACAGCTGATGTAAAAAGTTGTGCAGAGGCCTGGTAATGAACTCATCGTTTGATTCAGGTGTGTAGACCCAGGGTGAGCTCTAAAACCTGCAGGACGCCGGCCCTCCAGGCCTGGCCTTCCCCACTCCTGCTTTTGTTTGTGGAGGTCTAGAGTTTTCAGAAATTTGTTCTCGGTCTGCGTCATGTCATCTCCACAGGCAAGTCCCAGTCCGAGTCCTGTGGGCTACAGTCCCATGACGCCCGGAGCGCCCTCTCCTGGAGGCTACAACCCTCACACCCCGGGCTCCAACATCGAGCAGGGCGGCAGCGATTGGGTGACCACCGACATCCTGGTCAGAGTGAAGGACTCGTTCATGGACCTGATGGGGCAGACCGGGGTCATCCGGAGTGTCACGGTGAGATCTGAGTCTGAACACGTGACGCGCAGCAGCAGCGCTGATGGCGTTCTTGCTCCTCGCAGCTCTCTGATATCTCTAAAAATGGTGATCTGAAGATTGGCTTTGGCTGCAGTCGAGCGTAAAATGTGATGAAATCAGTGAAAAATGTTCTCCTGCGAGTCGGAGACGCAGCTCTGGCACACAGCGACCCGAGCTATCATTAGGAATACGGATGTGGGCACAGATGTTGCTGCTTAGAGCCACATCACAGTTGTGAAACGTCGCGGGCTCACAGCTGGTTCTGCTTCCTGCTGTTGGATGGAGGCTCGCTGGATCAACATGAATGCTTGTTTATAAAAGATTGACGCTAACAAGACTCGGAATTTCATTTTTTCCACAACAGGCAGAGCTGAATCATTTCTGAGTCATTCTGAAAGCGTTTCACACAAACCAAGCTTCGACGTCACCTCGTCATGTGTCTCTGGCCTCCTGAGGTCAGGAAGGCGTCTTCTCCGTTACTCAAATGTTTGACGGATTTCAGTGTTTAGCGCGCAGACCGTTTTGGCCTCTGCCTCATAAACGGCGCTCGGGCGAGCTGAAACGCTACACCTTTGGCTCCTTTGTGATGTCAGACCATCTGTAGGCTTCTGATTGGCCAACATTTCAGCAGCTGACATTCAGAAACCATCGGAGCCGAGCGCAGCTTCGTGGCTCCTGGTGGAGATGAAACAGATTGTTGTTGTTCAGTTTCTTTGTTTGGGTCTGACATTGATTTTAAAGCAGCTCCTTTGTGTCTGTGTGTGTGTGTGTGTGTGTGCGTGCGTGCGTGCGTGCGCGCAGGGAGGGATGTGCTCGGTGTTCATGCAGGAGTCTGAGAAGGTGGTGAGCATCAGCAGCGATCAC